>JBBPKB010000081.1:0-21195 GCA_038089035.1 Boletellus dicymbophilus
CGTTGCTGTCCCTCAAATCCGCCGAGCCGGTCGACATCGAGAAGCTGTCTCCAGATGGGAAGAAGCTCATACAAGATTCGCGCGATATCATCGAGACGGCTCGCCTCATTGTGAAGCGGAAGAATGCCGACGAACTGTTCCAAAACTTTGTCTGGCACACGCGGGAGATGGATACGGAGAGCGTCGCGTTGGATCACGAAGAAGGCACGCATGTCGATCGCAACAGGCTGACGGATGACAGTCGTATGGGTGCGCATACACGCATCGTTCTCTGGAAAAAAAAATGAATACGAGCGTCTGACTTGTTTGATCAGCCATGCGGCATCTTCGTACCTTGCTCGCCCTCATACTTACGAACTCTGAAGTTCGAAAACTTCTTTCAGACTTTTCTGTGATTGGACGCGACCTTTTAGCAAAAGGCGCAACGAAGGCGGCCGAGATTATCCGGCCGGGTCCCGTGGAACTTTCCCATGTGGACGAGCCAGCACCAGAGGGCGAGTTCGTTGCGCATGGCGGACAAAGGGTCGGCACTCAAGAAACGCCGGTCCTGGATGTTAACATTCCTGGCACTGATATTCAGTTCCAGCACCATCCGACCACGGACGAACCCGTGGTGAAGACCGGCCAGGGCGAGGAAGCAACGGGCGGGCAAATTGTCAGCAAAGGAAAGCAAGCAGCTGTGTCTGCGCGAGAGGCTGCCGGAAACATGGGTGAGCATGCCAAACAAAAGGCTCCGGAAAAGGTGCATGAAGTGAAGGAATCACAAGGGCAAGTCTCCCGTATATTGCCAGCTCGAGTCTGACATATTGCACAGTGCTGCCGTTTCGGGAACTTCGTCGGAGAGTACAACAGAAGAACACGAGGGCCGAAAGCGTGATTTTAAGGAACGGTTAAAGGGCGTTAAAGTCGGTCGATCGTGTTCCCAGTTCTTCGTTGTGTACATTTGACACGGTACTCTAGGATATATTTACAGAACACTTGCCTCAGGATCAGAGGAAGCGCGCGACAGAGCAAATGGAGAAAGGGCATCACTTCTTGGCAGACGAGTATTTCCCTCCGGAACGACGGGATCAGTTTATCTATCGCGGGAAAAAGGTTATCATAGAGTGCCAAAAGCATGACGATTACCAAGATGCAATCAAATGGCTTCTATCGGTTGCAGAACAATATGCAGAGCTTAGCCAAGGAGCAAGCGAGAAGGCGAAGGAGAGTACGGACAATATTATTCATGTCGTGAGGTTTCTTTTTCATGGAATCAAGTCTACTGACGCTAGTGGTAGGATCCTTCTCTCCGACGCTCGGTTTCGGAACTTCGACACCTCCTTGAGCGCTTTGCAGATGGGCACAGCATGCATATTATTTTCGATTCTATTGCTGCTATTAACGACGACGCTCGTCGGGACGAAGAGTTCCGCGCATGGTTCAGGCGCCTGTATGGCTTTATTCGCAAGGTATGTTATGCAACGAAAGTCGGCGATTTTGCATACTGAAGACGTTGCATAGATGTTGTTAGAGGCGGGCTACGTTCTGGAGGACGACTGCAGTCGAGAGGGGAGAGAGATCCGTGAGTCTGGCAGGCAATTCTGGGATCAGAAGTACCGCATACACACGGACAACGTGTTCAACTCGATTGGCGATTGGTTCTCTGCGATGGGCAACGATCCGCTGAACAAGCGTTTTGGAGCGGACTGGGCCCGATTGACAAGGGATCTATTGTTTGATGATGAGGGGAGCCTCAAATTCAAATCGGGATTGTGGTCGGACATCCGCAGCGTCATAGTGCCCACGCTGGTGGACAAGGTAATTATTTCGAGTTCTGAATATATCGATATTTATAAGAGTGACAGGTCGGATATCTCCCAATCCCGCGGATCGAGTATTCGGACGATGCACTGGATCTGGTTCTGGAGAATCTTACGCTCCAGGGCCGCAATCTTTTCCCAAACATTGTTACGCTAGTGGCTCGCAACTATCTGAAATTTAGCCCTTACAACAATATCTCCGACGAGCATCATCACGAATTCACATTTACGTTTGCTCAAATGCAAGCGGATATGCGGGATGTCGCCTTCTTCTTCCATAAGAAGACGGGCTTCCCGAAAGTGACGGACTCTGGGATGGCAGACGTTGTGATTGGAGGATCTGGTCTCACGTCGATTGTGCATCTTGTTTCCGCGGGCAAGGATCGAAGCTCGGTTTTCAAAGTCAAGGATGTGGATGTCAAAGTGGGTTCGCTCAAATTCAGCATACGCGATTCGAAACACGATTTGCTGTACAAGACGTTGAAGCCCCTTGCGACTGGCCTGGTGAAGCGACAGATCAAGAGAGCGATTGCGGGTGCTATAAGGACGGGAATGGAATATCTCGATGGGCAGCTGGTCTCGGTGCGAGATCGCATGGAAGAGGCAAAGTCGAGCGATGAGACGGACAGGACGCAAGTATTGCAAGAGGTGAGTGGGGCCATGTGTCGGCCTGCGCGATCTGGACTGAATCTCCACTCGAGTTGTTTAAACGGCACAAGGAGGAGCACGGAGTTCGATCGTCGGAGAGCAAGTCGCAGCTGAAAGTTGTTTCGAGCAAGCGTTCGTCTGCAATTGACACTGGACATGCCTCTGCGTGGGTCAGCCGGATGTCGGAGAGCGAGGCAAAGGCGACGAAGGGGAGGGATTGGAGGAGCGAAGCGTGCGTTATGTTTTGTTTCGCGTTGACGTGAATATTAACGGCCCGTAACAGGTTTTCTATTGTTTGACTGTTGGAGAGCCCGTTGAATTACCCTGTACTGCTACGCTACTTACATAGTACTAGCCTCTTGATTGAAGCGGTGGTCTAGGCTGTGTAGGTAAGTACTGGGAGCGCGATTGCTCGGTGGCGGAATCAGAAGAAACGAGAGTTTCGGAAGCGACGCGTAGCCGGCAGAAGTCATGTCCGTAAATTGGGCGGATGTCATGTTTCACGATGTGAGCAAGGCGAGCGCTGCCAGGATGGTGAGTTGGAGGCGGCGCAGGTCTGGAATTCCCAGACGGGACTCGAGGCAGCACGTTTATACGTCTGTGTCGAGGAGCCGGTTGGCAAGTGGAGGCCAGCCCTGACAATTTCTTGTGATTAGATTACGGAAAGATCTACGAATGGGAATTCCAGTGGCAACCGCTGACCCTGTTTCGCTTCAGGGCCCCGACCAGTCCAGGTGGGTCCCTTCGCCCTCTTCCTTCCTTCCATGACCAGGTCGCGCAAACTCACTCTCACCGTGAGCGAGTTCAGCCATCTCGTCTCCGAGTCCCTCGACGCCGTCCCCGCCCCGCAGTCGCTCCTTGAACACCCCACTGTCGTTTCTCAACCACACCCGTCCTCTTTTCACCGCATCTTCTCTCGTCCCACACCCACGCCCGCACAGCGTCCAGATTCCCCAGACCACACTGCCCCCGAGGTCCACTCAGATCCGCCTCGCAAGATGTCCGTCTCAATGATCACTTGGCCCTTTTCTCGCTCGCCCCGTAAAAACCGTCCCGCCAAGGACGGGCCATCTGTACGCACCATCTTTCTTTTCTTTTTTCGTGCTTGGTGCTTGTCCCAACCCAAAATCTTCTCCTTAGCAGGACTTCAACGACCCTGCCTCGGGCGATGATTGCTTCGTCTCTCAGCAGGCTGGGCCGTATGCTGTCGGTGCTTCGTCGCCCGCTGCAGCCTCGACTTCGAGCCTTGGCTCGCTAGTCCCTGTCCACGAGCGGCTGTTCCAAGTCGGATCGGATGACTCGGACGCGTCGTCGGACGAGTCGTCTGAAGCTCAAATTGTTGCAGCTTCCTCTTCAGGCTCGTCCACCGCAACGGCGGACGCAGCTTTGGTGGCTGCACGCTCATCTCATGCACATTTTGGAAGCGAATCTACTTCCTCGGACATTTCGACGAATCAAACTCGGTCGTCTTTCGAAGGTGTCGAATCATCACATACGAACACCCACTCTGTCGCATTCAGCGAGCCCACAAGCCTTGATGAAGATCCCACCCCGCGAGCTTCTTCATTCGGCCCATGCGCAGCCTGTCCAGGTCCTGCCACCACGAACCGAGTCGGTGCCAAAAGAGGTCGTTCGCAGTACCATTCCCTTTCCGTCGCCGTCCCTTCCCGGAATTCGAATGCCGTTGATGTCCTCGCATTGCGTCCCGCAGTCGGGGTCGCACCCCACGTTCCTTCCGAAACCGGATCTTCCTCTGCTTCCCTGTCAGCGTCATCCTCTCCCCCGACATCACCCGTCGTCCCGCGGGGATCGTCTCCCACGTTCCCGATCCTCCAGCCGGTTAGATCAGGTCCCGGCTCATCTTGGCCGCGTGTGCGTCCTTGCACGCCACCCAAACCGCGCAGCACCTCTGCCTCTGCGGCGTTCCTCGATATTGCCTCGCACCCAAGCACCGCGTTGGAATCTGCAGTAATAGCGTTTTCCCCTCGACAACGTAAGCGAGCGTTGTCGCGATCGCTGACGCCTCCTCCACTGCCTCGACCACCTCCCACGGGGCCCCTTCCTGCCATACCGTCACGAACGTCCACGTCATCCATCCCGCCAGTCCCGCCTCTTCCGCCTCTTCTGACCAAGTTCTCGTCGGCAAACATGAAGATGCCGCATGCGAGCATGATTACGTCACCACCACGGTCTTCAGCAAACCTAAACGCCGGAGCTTCGACGAATTTTTCCGCTGGTTCTACAGCATTGCCTCCTTCGCCTCCTGGGGGATTACGATTACCCTCGAGACTCAGTTGGGTCAACGGCGTTCGCGCGGCGATGCTCCCTAGTCCGCCCGCATCGCCGACAACGTCAGTCAAGTCGTCGTCTTCGTCGCCGCTTGGTAATCAATCTACCGGAAAAACGCCACATCCGTCGGCACTTTCGACGGGCCCGTCTCCTTCCTCATCCTCTGCGGAGAAAAAGCGGCCGAACGAGCTGAAACGGCCTACTAGCATTGGCGTCATCGAGGCCGCGGACACGGCGAGCACCCAGGTTCGGCGGACCAAAAGCATCTTGTTGCTTGGTTCACGAGCCAAGTCGCACGCGTCCTTGGGCAACACGAAACGTGTCCAGATCCACGCGGACGTTAATCTCGACACCGCTTCTGCTGCTGCTTCTTCCTCTGCCACAGCTGGTGCTATAGGCGTCCCAGTTTCTTCGTCGTCGCGCAAGCCCAGACGCAAATCGAGCGCAGCCACCGTCTCTTGCTCTCACTCTTCCGACTTTGGCTTTAGCGCTGCTCGGTTTCCGTCCTCCATGCAAAGTCCGGAACTGCTTCTCCTTCGCGAACGGAGGCACTCGGCGCCTATGCTCTCGTCGAGCGTGTGCCGAGGAGACGTGCACGCGGCGTCGTGTTCGGAGGACTGGACGCTGTCGCTCCCGTTCTGCACGGACGTTCCCGGGAACAAGATTCTACCGTCCACTTCGAACCCGGACGGGCTCGCGGAGGAAGAAGGCAACACGGCGGCGGCGATGGCGATGCAGCAAGCGGAGGACTGGACGCTGTGTATGCCGCTCAAGCTGCGTGCGGGTACGCCAACGACGGTGGGGTGCGATAGCGAATGTACGCTCGCCGACACGGAGCAGTCGCAGACGACGACGGGGCAGACTTTGCAGCTGCCGACGCCGAGTCCATCGCCGACGCGGGCTGATCGTCCGTTAAACGTGGACGGGGACGTCGACGCCGAGCAAGAAGTGGAGAGAAGAGGAGAGGCGGAGGAGAGTAGTATTAGTGCTAGCCCTACGGCGATAGCAGCGGAGGAGGAGAGGCCGTTATCGCGTGCGAGTCTGGGACCGCACGTGGGTGGATTGGATTTGGCAGGGGGGAAAGGGAAGAGGGCGTCTGGGTGGCACGTGTATGGGTGGTTCGACGAGGTGAGCGTGCCAGAGCCGCAGTCGAAGCTGCAAAAAACAGAGCCAGAATTGGTATCTGCGACGGACGAAGAAGAAGAAGACGAAGGACGCGACGTCGTCATGGTCCCCGTCGCCAACGTCAACGCTCAAAACAACTGGAGGAGCACGCGGACGAGACCGGTTTCGGTCGTTGTCAGGAACCACGTGTCGGCGTTTCGCAAGGCGTACCCCCAGTGGCAACCTCACGACGCGAACGGGAAGCATCTGAGCCAAGACAGCATGTCGACCGTTTCGACGTCCGAGACGGTGTTTTATAGTGCACGATCGAGTTTATTGGTTAACTGAAAAAGTCGAGCGCGTCTGCCTCTCCCCCTTCCCCTCCACTCCTTCCTTTGGCGAGTTTATGTGCGGTGTTAGAAATGTCGATATCAATGGACCTCCCCTTGCTGGAATTTTTTTTTTTTTTTTGGTGATGATATTGATATCGACTCTTAAAAGCGTTTTTGGACGTTTGGGGAACGCCGTTTTCGTTCTGGAATGCGCATTATCCTTGCCCTCTTTCCCTTCCCCACTGTCACTTGACGTTATGCACACACACTTCGACCTCCTTCCTTTGTGGTATTATCTTTTTTTTAAAAAAAAAATAAGGCCTAGAGTAGGTCATCGGTGAGATAGAACGACGCGTTCGTTCCTTTCATATATACATCTATGATTATGCTCTCTCCCTCCCAGCATTTTTTGTGCGCTTTCTTTTTCTTATCTCTTTCTTCCAACCTCCCCCTAAATATACTTTTTTTTTAAAAAAAAAAAAAGGGAAAGGAAACCAAAGTTATTTACCTTATTTCGCTTTCGTTCGGTTTACCTTCTTTTTTTTTTTACTCTCTTCTTACCTTAACTTTTTCTGGTCCCCCGCTCCTCTTGGATCTTTGGGACTTGTTGTAATTCAATGCAATTCGTGAAATCGTTTAAATTTTTTTCTTCTCTTGGATGTCTTCTCTCTCTCTCTTTCTTGAGTTTTGAGCGCTGGATGCCCGATGTGCATGCTTCGTATGTGTGTTTTACTTTGCTTGAACGACCCGGGATCGATCGATAATCGATGAATCGATGATGGCCGCCTGCATTGATGGCGAAGGGGGGGGAGGCCTGGCCTCCTCCCCCGCCCCCCCTCCTCTTGGCCCTTTCTTCTTCTCTTTTGTCAACTTTCTCTTAGGGTTAGTGCCACCCGTCTTGGGGTTATGCCATTGTAAAAATAAAATCAATTAAAATAAAAGTTCGTTTTCGAGGAAAAGCTTCGTGCATATGCCCCATGATGAATTTCTTCGGATAAGTGTGTTCCATTGTTGCTGGGGCTTCGAGTTCTAGCGGCAAGCTTTGTCTTGTTCTTGAGTGTCAACTGTCAATGATGCCGTTTGCTGGCACTGGAGTCTTGCAAAAAAAAAAAGATCTTTCTCTCCGATTCCCGGTCCCCAAGCTTGCGTCTCAAATCGATCGGCGATCAACCGATAAATATGTTTATATGCACTCTTACTTATTACCATGACTTCACTGACGACGATGATGTGACATACTACTACCCTGACAGACAGACATAGCTGTACTGCCAACGATCTAAACCGTGAGCACAAAGGATAAGTTAAAGTGTTAATTTTACTGATGTAACTTAGTAAGTAGCCTTCAGCGGGCGTTTTTGTCGGTGTCGCATTTTTTTTTCTGTCGCCTTCAACTTTTTTTTTTTTTTTTTCACACATCCATTCTTTACTATTCAATAGCACTCAGACCGGGGAAGGTTCGGCCAGTCGTTTTTTCTCTGCTTGCTAGCGCTCCACCGTGACCGCACGTTCTCTCATCAAGTTCGCTCGCCCGACATTTTAGCCCCGAGCGTTATTTTTTTTTTGAATTCTCGGTTCGGTAAAGAGATGTGAGGACGGAAGCGACTGTTTTTTTTGTTTTTTTGTTTTTGTTTTGTTTGTTTAGTACTTGTCGATCACCTCGGGGTGTGAGTTCTGCGCGCTCATTTTTTTCTCCACATGTTATCGACCTCCTTATCGTCGACATGCAGCCGTCCGACTCGACCATGGAGTCAAAAAAACGGAGTTAGATCGATCGATCTCACGAGCGCAGGCACGCACACCTGACAAACACGACTTGTCATGTATAGGACTAGAATTTAAAAAAAAAAAAAAAAAAGACACTGAACGAAGGCTGCCTGGTGCACCGACGGCAAGTAAGTGAGGCATTCCCCGCAACCCAAACAGACCCAGATCGGGCGCCCGTCGTAAGTACCACACCACCCATTCCCCCCCGTTAGCTCGACACCATGAATGATTCTTGGCGCACAGACGTTTACCACTAAGCAAGATCCAAGTCCATGCTGTCTTTGGGACAAAGAAACCGTGGAATATACAGCGCCACCAAAGGGAATCGTCTCACTCGGACTTTGTGAACTCCTTGGTGCAGCGTTTACTTCTTCCCGTATATCAGAGTTGATGAACAGCAGACAGTCATTCTGATATCGGAAACGGCATCAAATCCAGGATACAATCTATATTTGTACACGGCTCGCATTTATCAAGGGAAATGAAAATGAAGAGGCATACGCATCACATGCTCTGTATCGTACAAATGGAAAAAAAAAAAAAACATATATCGAATGGAAAGCTCGAATTCCGACAGGCAAAAAACATGATCTATCTGAACGCCGTTTACGTTCCTTTCTAAACAAGTTGGGAACGAAGCAAATCGAAATAGAACGTGGTGCGTATCTAGAGGAAACTATATCAATGCAGGTCTACTTCCAAGTGAAAAAAGAGAAAACCTTGTAAGATCTCAAATTCCGATATGTACAAACACGATTCGCTTCTCCAATGACACGTCTGCAGTCTTCACTACCGCAGTATTCAATGCAGTTGCAGCGTACTCGGAGTCGACGATTGGACGAGCGAACATTTCCTTGTAAAATCGAGTGACGACCTCATGCGCAACCGCATCGTCCACCCTCCACAGGGTCCCAATCACCCCGTTGAACCCTGCAAACTGCATTCCTGCCGCGAGATGCAGGACCTCGTCCGGAGTAGACATGTCGCCCACGGCCGTATGACACGCTGACAGGAATGCGAACTCGGAGTTTGTGTACCTCTCCTGGATGATGCGCATTAGAGTGAGCTTGTCATCCCTCATCGCAAACCACGACTCGAACGGCTTTTCCGCGTCCTGGGCGCCGTGACAGGCGACGTGGATCCAGCGGTGGTCACGGAACGCCTGGACGGCACCTTCGACGGTCGCTGCGGCGCCTGTGACAGACTCGAATTTCACGTTGGCAGGCATGTTCGTGTTGAGGCGGATCCTCTCGATCTCACGGTCCACCTCTGGCAGATCTGGCAGGTTTGAACTCTTGCTCGGCTGTCCCTGTCCAACGGCTGCAAACGAAATTGGCACGTTCGTCATTCCAGAGACTTCTCTGGCCTTTTTCTGAGTACGAAGCCGGTCGCGAGCGCGAAGGAGAGCTGATAGAGAGGGTGCGTATGAAGAGACGTAGAGATCCATCATGTTGTTCGTCTCCCTGATGTATGGGCCCGCCGCATGGAACGGAAGAATGGTGAATTTCGATGTCGGACACCACCAGATGCGCGAACCCGACGGCAGCTGGACGTTATATTGAAGTGCGGCGACGATCGGCGCGGCGACACATCGCCACAAGTCGCGCAGCATTTGCTTCACCCACGACTCTCTGTTATTCCCGTATGCGTGTGGGTCTGCTGTGAGTTCCGACAGCTGGGAACATATTTGGATGACATCTTCGAGCGAGCAGGGAAGTTGGACCCGAACGGGAGGGCTGGTATGAAGAACGATAAGTGCGTCACAAGTGAACTTGCTTGCATTCACGACGATCACAGGTCCGTATTCTGCAGCGCGCCGAAGGTCTTCGAAACAGGGAGGTAGGAGGAATCGCGTGAACCCGTCCAGACAACGAATCTTATTAACCACTGACTCCCATTCCTCTCGAACTCGCCAGTATGGACCTAATTCTTTGCTGTTACTCCCTTCGGCATGTTTTCGGAGATCTGCCCCGAGTTGTATGAATTTTCGAGCGAGCTCGTGTTCTCGATTGCCCTGGCTCTCCAGCACAGCTATAGAAATATCAAAGCGAGCAAGTTGACTCCAGAGGATTCCTCGACCTTGTTCCAAGAGCTCAATTGCCTTCTGGAAGTCTCTGCATCTTGCAGCACATGAAAAAGCATCATTGGCCACATCAGCTGCTCTTGCTTGCAATGTTGCATGACGAGTTCCCAAGGAAGAATTGAATGAGGTAAAGTGATCCAGGGTATTGAGAGATGTTTGGTAAGCCTCTAATGCTGAGGAGTGATTATACCTTTCAGCATTCTTGATCCAAGCTTTTGTTGCATTCCACAAATCCAGTGAGACTGCTGGACCACATTTCTTCAACAGCCTGTAAGTTTCAAAAGCTTCATCTGGCTGAGGAAGTTGTTGATCACAATCTGAGGAATTGGGTGAAGGAAGAAGAATGACTTCAGCTAACCAATCAATAGTAAGTGCAAAATCAGGATGTTGAGGTTGATATGTAGCCAAAGATCCTCTCAACAACCCAATTTCCCTAATCAGATCTGAGTAACTTTTCTCCCTTTCATATCGAGTCTTTAATGATATGGCAAGGTTTCTTAGAGCAAGTCCATGATTTGGATGACCTGGTGAACAGATCATAAGCCTTTTTTCTTCAAGATCAATAATCCTATTCAAGTCAACCATGTTACCCTGCTTGTTATAATGTGACTGCAAAGCATATATTTATGGTGTTTAAAAAAATCAAGTTACACTGTTTGCAATGACATACCTCTAGTAAAATTGCAAGGTTTCCAAGAGCTGCATCATAGTCCATATCATCTGGTGGACAAATTTGAAGCATTTCTTCTTGCATTTCAATGGCCTTATTCAAGTCTATTATGTTTCCATATTTGTGGTAATGTTTCCACAATGATGATGCAAGCTGTGCAAGAGCTCTTGCATGATATGGATGGCCTGATGGGCACAAACCAAGCAATCTCTGTTGCATTTCTATGAGTCTGATTAAATCAGCTCCATTTTCTTGGATGTCATAATGTTTTCCTAAGTATATTGTCAGGTCATCAAGAGCATCCACATAATCTGGATGGCCTGGTGGACAGATATCAAGCCTTCTCTGAGAGATCTCAATGCACTTATTGAGATCTAAGATATTGCCCTCTTGAATATAGCAAAAGTAAAAAGAACATCCAAGGTTTTGCAAGATCATAGTATGGTTTGCACTGCCCAATGGACAAAGATCCAAACATGCCAGATCCACTTCAATTTGTGTGGATAAGCAAGGCACACTTTTGAACCCCAGTGTGAATTTGTACAGCCTCATGGTATCTTTGTTTAGAGATGACAGACAGTCATGTCCATCTGGTAAAATCTATGATACAAGGTCAATTACTTGTAAATTAAACCAAGAAAAAGAATCCTACAAGGATATCACAAGCATTACATCTCATAGATAGAATTATATCACCAGCAGAAAGTCCAGGTACAGCACCTTGTATTCTGTTATTATTTTAAACAAAGAGTTGGTAATGTTATTACACTTACATTGCCATTCACTTCCTGACTCCAGCAAGGAGGCTACATCTGTGCTCATCTGGTTACCAAAAGGTTTTTTGTCCCAATCAGGGGTGAGTTCTCTTGGAAGAACACATATAGTAGCTCCAAAAATAGCAGAAGGAGATGCAGAACTAAAGACAGAAGTGTCAGATAAAAAATGAATGAAGCTATGGTTATGTACTTACAAGAGGAAAGGATGGTTCCATGTCACCCTCATACCACTATTGGATACTTTTCCAGGACATGTTATTTTGGACACATCATCCACAGAAACAACAACACGAATGTCTTTCCTGTGAAATTGAAAAGAGGGCTGGAGCCCTGTCAATTTAGTGACTATGAATATCAAAAACATGTCAACACAAAGACTAAATCAGCCCATTCACAAAGACATACCTGTGACTTGGAAAGTAACTTTGTCAGAATTGTTTTGGTTCATTGATGGCAGATAAGCACAAGCAGACACAGGATAGGATCACTAGATGAAACAAAAATAGAGGGGACAGTAGATAAAAATGAGATAGTGAGGAGATGTAAATGAGACAATGATTAGATTGTAAGAGAGGAACCAAACCTAATGGTAGTAATGGGACAGAGATACTGGAATTTATTGAGCCTAGTATCAGATAGACCGAAAAGATGAGAATTGAACTAGGTGCAATTTCTGTGACAGGGTCAGGGTCAGGGAGCAGAGGCTTGACTAAGCTTGTGTATGATCAGAGCAATGAAGTTCCAGAAATAGGTCTTTGAAGCTTGATAAGTGAGGCCAGATATAGTGGTAGGATGTAGTAGGATGAATCTAAGAGCAAGATAGGCAGATATTGACTTCAGCTTTTTTGAGATCAGACAAGGAGATCAGAGTGGGACTGGCTTGAAAGTAATAGATCAGGGTAAAATCAGAGATTGAAGAGTGCAAGATGAGATGGGGCAGAGAGCAAGCTATACAGCAGATGATATGAGAGCTTAGATGAAGCTATCATGAAAAGGAATGAGAGGCTAACACTAAAGCAGGATTTATACAACTCACTGGGAAGAAAGCAGATAAAACAAAGAAGTATGTGGAGCAGAGCAAGCAGGAGACAACACAAGAGCAGAAGGTAACCGAAGTCAAGTGAGAGGAGGGAGGGGAAGGGTACAGCAGACGACAGGTGGAACAATGATTCTTTGCAAAGGAGTCAAAAATAAAGACACTGGATGAGAGGCACCAAAACAAGGAAGACTGACGAGGAGATTACAAGAAAGATGCGGTTGAAAAAGGACGATGAAGTGACGAATATAAATTTCTTCTGAGTTAATTGATGTCCGGTCGGTATGATCACATACTTGAATGATAAGGTGCTCGGAGCGGAATCGACGTGCTTCAGCACCTAAAACGGATTGAAAGGCAAATTGAAAGGCCGGAAAATGTTTAGGTGTGTCGAGGATATACAGGTCGGAAAGGTTGTGGGTCGACGACAGGTATCAGGACGAGATCAGAGCCGCTAGGAAGGACGAGAGAGGTTGAAAAGGGTAACGAGGCCACGCAGATATCCGGATCTGAATGTCGACGTAAGCAGCACAGCACCAAAACATTGCTAGCTGTGACGTCCACCAATATCCATGGTAAGTAAGTGTAAGTGAAAATGTAGGACTACACACATACCGTCAGTGATCATCATCAGTCACGGTCGCACGAAAGCCCGGGATGCAGTCACAGCAAGATACGAGGAGATGCCAGTCAAAGGTAAGGTATGTATTCCAACCAGGTTTCAGCCTCATATAACACGACTATCATACATATGGGACTGTATTTGCAGTAGCATACTTATCGGCTGGATTGCACAAATGGGCGAGACTCATCGCTTGAGGTCTATGCTCTCTTTAACGTTACTGCATCCACTTGTACTTACCGTTTTACTTTTATTCGCCATGTTTCAAAGTCGTTGCAGAAAAGGAAAGGCACGCTTGACGTATGTTGCTTTATTCATCTGATTTCATTGGTATAAAAGTAATATTTTATTTAGACGTATCTTAGCTCCTGCAGGTCGAACATTATTGAAGTCAACTTGAATGCAATCGGCGATAGTTGGACTTAGTATGATCCACGCCTACGATCATTCGGCTCTACCTCACCCTTCCAATACCTGATCCGGCATTCGTGTAATTACCGCCAATCGATGTATGTTTTCCGTCAAGGTCAGCGAGGAATGCAACTGGACGTATATAATCATTACCATCTGTTTCGTTTACTATCATTTCTCATAATCCGGTCGGCATCTCCTCAATAATACTTACGCTGGCCTTGCAAGAGCACGCTCAACTTGTACCCAGAGCAATAGTTCGGGTATTATACGTCCGGCGTTTCTCGGAATGGGAAACTGCATACATACCGTCCTGAAAGTAGTGTGCAAGTTGGCGACTGATAGCAAACTCCGCATTGCACATCGTCACGAGCTGAGGAACGGAATGTGACACCTGTGTGTGACATTAGGCCCTTCGCAATGCATGCGAAGAAGCCAAAAACGACTTGGGACAATATCGCACTGGACAACCCTGGTGGCCGCGCACGTGCTTGCTAACCCAATAGTGACAGGATCAAGTTGGCAGGGCCGTTGCAGTTCCTCAGCGGGTCTTAAGGTAAGTAACAGCGAAACGTCACCCTCGCGCTAGCTAATACCCTGCGATATATTGATCCTCGGATAATCATCCGTGTATGGAGTGAATGTGTCCCCTGTCACCTAGATTATCTTCGCATCAGAAGCGATGAAGTTGGGATCAACCCATACCTACAAAGTGGTCAGGTAAGTTAGGATGTGGCCTGGTTAATGTACGACATACTTGCACTACCGATAAGGGCGGTTTGACACATTATAGAGATCGACCGTCAACCACGCTAATAGAGACGATCTGACAAGATAACAGCCCCCCGTTTCTCAAAAATCTTTGAATCATGGGGGAGAGCCGATCTACAAGACTTCGGATCTCTTTTTTTGACGAATCAAAAATGGGTTTACGAACGAGCTCCAAGTCACCTCGTGAGTTACCATGCTGGCCAAATAATACATACCCTCCTTTATAGCTCAGCTCCCCCCCCAAAAAAAAACTAGCCCAATTTACCCGTTTCCATCACCTCACGCAAATTCCTCGGATCCATCTTCGGCTCAAATACCATCTGATGCGCCACTATCCCGGGTACAAACCCAGTATCGTTGATGGGCCGTTCGGGATCTTCGGCGATCCTAAATTCCCAGAAGACAGTAACGGCCGCAATGTAGAGCGGTCTGAGTGTGTGTGTGGGTATGATGAGTTTAGATGTCGATATGAATGTCCCGATGAGCCTCTGGGGCAGGATGTACAGTTGACTCACCGAATAGCAAGGTTCGATTCGATGCACGTTCGTCGTCCAAATACAAACGAGTAGGCCTTCATGTTGCTGTTGATGTTCCCGTCAGGTCCTATCCAACGCTTCGGGTTGAATATTTCTAGATCTGGGAACACGTTTGGGTCTCGGGCGATGCTCCTGTGGATGACCCGACAATCCAGTTATCTCACTACTGTGGCTCATTTCCCCGTCCCCAACGACTCACCAATGGTTGCCAAACACCGTCGCCCCCGCAGGAATACAGTAACAGTTCCATAAATTGAACCTGACCTTAGAAGCCCGACGGGGTGCACCTATGACTGTGGTATGTATTTTTAGGGTTTCGTGTTTTGTGAACATGCATGGAAGTTGAAATACTGACCAGATAGATTCACTGGTCTCCACCACAAGACTCCGAAGACGAAAGTTTGTAGCTCCATGAGCGACGGCCAATCCGCAAACGTCGGTGCTATACAAACTATCTTATCGTTTCCCACCCTGGAAAGGTAATTCGATGTAGGTACTCACGAACATCCCAACCGACTACGGGATCTAGCCGTGCAAGGACAGTCGCTTGTGCTTCCGGAAAGCGAGCGACTGCCATCATGATGGTAGAGAACGCAATCTGGGTCTGCATGGTTGGGAAAAGGAAGGAGATAAGAAAGAACGGATTCTGCGCGAAGATGAAACAGCATACAATATCGAAGGCCGCTCCGACGAGCGATCCCAAAAAATAAGCGATCTTCGGTCCAGTCAAGTTACCTTCGGTCACGGTTCGAGTGATGATCTCCTTGGAAACCGAATGTGCACTGCTCTCGGTCATCTTTTCAAAAACGCCGTACGTCATTATCATTCATAATCCGGCTCGCGTCGTGATTTTTGCAAAACGGGTTTCCGGCTTACCGTCTGAGATTTGTACTGCGACATGTACCCCATCAACATTTCGTATTCTTCCTCCCCCTCTGTAAGGTATCGACATTTTCTGCGCGCAGCCATTCCCACTTTCGGACCGCTGTTACTTTTATTTTCATGCTTCACTCTTTTCGCTGTCACTCGAGACGTCGTCTTCAATTTATGTTGACATTTTCGGGGCGCGTTTCAGCTACATTTGTAACTCCACTTAGGTATTTAAGCCTTCTGGCTTCAAGCTATCAAATTGGAGAAGTTTCTACCTATGGCTTGACCCCGTCTCCTCTGAACTCGCACATCCCGGTCGCGTTCTGCCATAGCGGCTTCGCACCATCTTACACCCCATCTTTTGAGTTGTCTTCCGTACCATGGCACGTACCGCAAGATCGGAAAACGATCTACGACATAGGCACCAGGCATGAGTGCGCCCTGGACTATCGGAACCATGCGTTTCAGGTGGAGGAGATAAGGATCCTGGGTCAACGACACAGGCATAGTCTTTCCGTAAATGACGCGCAGCCCGAGAACCTGGCGGCAACAAAGTGGGGTATTCGAACCGGATACAGTAATCAGCCGTCGCTGATCACTATAGTGTCATTTCCGAATTGGCGCGTGATTACTTACCTCTTGACATAGAGCTGGTGCGATTCCGAGTTGTACAAGAGATCTATGATCATATTTCTGGCAATGTCAGTTTTGTCCACGTCGTACATTGGCGTCGCTTTCGGTTGAAGATGAGCGTGAGCGGCCCTGTGCGGACGAGGGCAGAATCAGGTACACAGCAGAATCAGTATATAAGTAACACGAGAAAAGGTAAATGGAAAGGTAAACCCCACAATGGGCTTCCCCCCCTTCCCCTCGGCGTTTGCGACTCACTTTCGAAATCAGTGGAGTCTGTCACGTGTGCTGAGAAGTATGAATCGCATTCCTCGTCCGAGGATATCAGTCTTTGCCACGGAACGCGGTCTATCTGCGAAGGATGTTCCTTGTATCTCCAACAACTGTGTCGCCTCATACTGTACTTTTTTTCAGTTATCTGGGCATTGAGACTGATCGGTGCGCGGAAACACTTACATCGTGACGAATGATGATGACGAGGACGTCGTTGCCCTGTTTTAGCGAACGACGGGTGCGAATTCTTTGATCCAAGATCGAATTAATTGTGGCGAGCTTCGTTTAAAGAGAGGGATCAGTATCCTCCAGCATGAAACATGCACGAAGCTTGTCGGGTGAGAAATGCGCTTTTTCGCGTGTGGGGAACCAAGTAGTCCAGGGTGGGAGAAGTCCGTACTTCTAGTCGCCATCGCGTATCGATAAAGTACACGACGGCGACGGTCGCTGACAGGAAAAGCGAGACTGAAAGGATGGTCGAATATATCACCGAGTAAAAGTCCGTTTTAAAAGTAAAATCTCGCCTTCAGAGGTCGAATACTTTTCCGTGAACGGCTATCGTAAAATAAAACAAAATAAATAATAAAAACAAAATCTGAGATAATGATCTGTTCACATAATCTCATGCTTCCTTAACACAAACGATACATAACGAAGGTGGACGGGAGTGAGCGACGAGTTTTGAAATCAACCAAACGTTGCGACAAGAGATTTTTGCAACACGATATTCTTTTGTTATCAATGCAGAAAGTGTTGCACCATGCCCGACGGAACCCAAGAAAGCGTATAGTCTTGCAGAACATCCAGCTCGTACATCATGACCTATGGGGAACTTTTAGAATGAGAGTTCACTGACTTCATAATGGCATGAGAGCAGTAGAAGTTTTCCGCTTCTTCCCGAATATGCCCATCGACCACAACCGTAGTCATTGAAGTGACGATTTTATTATAGATTGAATCCACTTCGAATAAATTTGCGAGTTGCGTATTGTTATAGAACCCATGGAAGTGTCGATCAGCACACTTGGCAGGCGTACAATGATCTCGGCTACTTTGCGCCGAATTGTGAGTCTGACGTCGACATGCTAAGAACAGTCTCATGGTAGACATGCCTCAGTACGGAGCGTCAAGAATAACCAGTATTGAAGAGATAACACACCACGAGTACGCTCATCGAGGGTATTCTGGGGTTTGGATGGCATTGTATCAAATGCTTGAACGGCTTCGGGATATTATGCAAGGCTACTTGCTTTGATTCGTGACCTCGGTAGGACGATGGATAGGGTTGATAACCCTTGGGTGCCTCGTCACTGATAAAATATGCGACAACATAACAACACTCGTACCTCGTCTGCATCCAGTACCGCACCTTCCCACGATTTCTTCAACATGTCGTGCTCTGCCTCCCTTTATCAGGGTTTCCAACCCGGTATGATGCATTAAACAATAATATGGTTGACGGATGTCCACCGGCTTTATTATAGTTCTGAGAGCTTGTTGCAATACCGGCAAGTTTATCCAGCTGCTTTATGTACCGTCGTTTGAAATCTGTATTGGATACTCAGTGCCGTTCGGTGGTTGCCAGCTTACTTGGTTTCTCCAAGCGCAGATTGGTGCGAAATATAAGGAAGGTTGGTAATGAACTTATATGCATTGGCGCTTCGCATGCGTAGTAACTTGGGATTGACCGAGCGGGAGATGGAATTCTTGAATGAGTTGCCCTAGTGTTTTTTTCCCTGTCTGATGAACAAAGGTCACCGAGAACATGACGTGAGGTTGAGGACGAACGAACTAGACGTTATGTGAAACAGCATGCTGGTCTCGTTCAGAACATCTTCTTTCTCTTTGGCTGCGCGTTTCGAGCCGGCAAGCCGAGTACGAGGATTTTGAACTGTCTCTTCGAGATTTACTATTGTTCTAGTGTACCGGAATTAAAGTATCTGTCGCGGACAGAGCGGTTGTGATTAAGGAGTGAAGGGTGGATATGCTTACATGATCGTCGACGAAATCCAGAAGGGCGAATCAAGATATCTTTGTTTTCTGAAGCTGCAAATATTGTTCGAAACGTCAACTGAATGGTATACAACAGAACTTCTGACCTGGCTGTCAGTCGCAGCGTTCTGGAATGGGACTGATCATGGGCTTGCGGATGTTGCGCTATATTGTTGCACAGACGAAGCATTTCGGTTGATCGTCATTGTGGATAGCACGCTTTGAGATTGTCGTACCCAAAGCCGACACCTTCCAGGTCGTCTTGAAGCGGCCAGCAACTTGGCGACCACCTATGATTGGCTTGAAGTCACACGTGAATAGCGTCAGCGCACCCGATACGGCTACAGCAAAATGACTCACAGCGTTTGAACTTGTTCGCACAACGGCGTTGATACTGAATGTACTAACTTGGTCTGTGACTCGGTGCGGGTTTGAGGTCGGAAGCTTAACGGGTTTGACAACGTTGATTGGTGACATGATGCCAGATGTATTGCTCGATCAGTCAGGCAAGTGCTTCGGTGGACGTCGTAGAGCACAAAGCATACTTAAATGTTGAACAGGAAAAATTTGGTGATTCGGACTAAGGAATTGCGTGACCACCAAGCGTAGTGGCGTGGAGATAGATTGGTCTCGCCGACGATCCTTTATATATCGGATCTGTGGCTGAACACTAAATATGGCTAATCATTTTCATCTCCGTTTCGGCATCCTTGTGCCGCTCTCGGCTTGCTCGCATTAGCATAGCGCAAGCCTAGCTACCCAACATTAAATAATGTACAGTACGTATGAATAGTCGAGTACAAGTTTCAACCGTTCACCAATTAACAAAGTCACTAGCATAGACGCTTTAGTATAGCATCCTAATCCCCTCTCTTGTCTCGCTCAGCCCCTCCCATTTACTTGAACACAAAATCATCTTCCCCGCGACTAAACAACGCCGACCGACTCGCTCCCACTCAGAAGGTTCGGATCGTGCTCCAAACTGTCCGCGCACCCCGACATCTCGACCATCTCGACGTCCCGACTTGGATCGTCGGCATCCCTCTTCCGTGGCACAGTCCTTCGATCCCTTTCTCCCGCTCCAGAATCAGAACAAAATGATAAAACGGAAAGACCGCCCAGACGGCCATGTCGACTCCACGCGCTGTCACCACCACCACCACCACCACCCGGACCGGACGATGTACTCGGCAACTCGGACGACTCGGACACCGCAGTGCTCCACCGCTCCACCGGCCGCGACTCGCCAGTGAACAGCTGAAGCTGCCAGTCCACCTCGGCGCTGAGCGTGCGCGGGCCGTATGTCCGGACGGCGGCGTTGAACCCACGCAGGTTGAGCACGCATCGTTGACCAGCGATGCAAAGCACGTTAAGGGCAAATCTAGTGTGTGGAGAAAGAGGGGGGAAGGGGTTAAAAAAAAGGTGTGGCAAAGACCATTGGTCGAACGGATAAACCTACGTTATAGACAAAATATTCATCGGACTCTGCCAGGCGACGAAAAAAAATAATGCGTTTTCCACAAGAGTGAGTTGAAAGAGTGACTTACGGACGGATAAAAGGTCCTAACACCAAGTCCCCACATGAATTGCAAAGCATTTATTTTGGGTGCGCCCAACATTTAAAAAAAGACCCAGTCCAACTCACCACATCACAACATTAAAAGCGCCAAAAAAGACGTTGGCTGCATAAAATATGATGGCTGAGTATTTCGGGGGAAAAGAAAATAAGATGAGCATACACATCGACATGAAATAATTGACCACAAATTACCGTCACGAACAAGTAACACCAAGAGAGAAGTCGGATACAAATGTCGAGAGTCTTTTGAATGCCGCCAAAGGGACGTCATGATGATCGCGAACACAGCAGTATCTTGAACAGCACTAGCAGCTCAGAGGCGAGTGCCAGCAGAAGAAAATATTTTTTGGAAAAAAGAGGTAAGAACACCTTTTCCCCTCAATGTTTACTGGGACGTCCTTACCTCGCGAGGGCGACTATCCACTGCGTCAATCAAGTAAGCTGATCAAAACAGAGAAGACCACAAATAAAGAAATAAAGGGAATACATACTGAATTCGCTAGGATGATAGATCAGACAAGTATCCTCCGATGACGGAAATGGAATGACGACGTACGCGGGATAACAATTACACAGATCATGGGGAGGCCTGCATAGCTGAATGCACGAACTAGAAAAACGCTCCACAGTCGAAAAAAAAACAGAGAAATGGACTGTGGCTCACGGGAGATGCTCTTGACAATGAGGATTATTCTTACGAGGTAGAACAAGAAGAAATAGGTGCCAATTAGCATCACTGCCACCCATCTCTGGAAACCCCAAATTGCCCAGGCTTGCAAGATAACAAGAACTAAGCGCGTCAAAGAGTTAAAAAGATGTAAGAGTTGCGAAGCCGCTGGGCGGAACGCGACCGGAATGCGAGTTCTAGGGGACAGTGTCAAACCATGAGTCCTTCTTCTTCCTTTTGTTAACTCGCAGCCAGTTGGCTTAAATACATGAGCAGTATTGTAAAAGTAACTGAAACACGCCCCAAATGTGTCAACTAAAATTGAGGACAACGTATC
>JBBPKB010000082.1:0-21142 GCA_038089035.1 Boletellus dicymbophilus
CTTGGCGGATGTGCGCAACGAGATTGTTGACGAGGTTCTTGCGCTGGTCTTCTTTCAAGACTTTCTCCCAGAGCGCACGCGGCTGCTCAAAGTCCACTATGTGGTCCGGAATCAGTCACGCGGTGTCTCTCTGAGGATATGAATCAATACGACTGACGTTCGCTGACTTGGCTCAGATCCCAGTAAGCGTTGCCAATCCATTGCTCATGGTGAGCCTCACGTTCGCGGTCACGAGCAGATCCATAAATGGAACCCTTATTTCTGAGATATGTCAACGGCTGGACGCTGCTCTGATAGTTGGGTCGAGAACCCTGATTATCAATCGCATTGAACCCATCGCGCTGGAAGTTGACGACCGGAACAATGGGCTTGTTAACAGGAAGTTGAGAGTAGTTGACACCAAGACGGTGGCGGTGGGTATCCGGATAGGAGAAGAGGCGAGACTGTAGCACAGGATCGGCAGAAGGCTCAAAGTAGGGGACGGTATGAGATGGGGAGAAAGCAGCCTGGATCACATTATGTTAGACCAAAGCTCTATTTTGAGGAAACAAAAGCGACCCGACTTGTTCAATCTCCGCAAAGTAGTTTTCGGCGTTTTTGTTCAACACAAGCTTGCCGATCTTGCGCAAGGGGTACTCTTTATGAGGCCACACTTTGGTGAGATCAAGAACACTGTAGCGGAAGCTTTCCGCTTGCTCAAGCGTCATGGTTTGCTAAAGCACCAGTAAATGAATCGATCAGAGTCCCCTTTAGCTGGATACAGCAACATACAACGTAGACAGTCCAAGAAGGATGTTCCCCTTTTTCGATGGTTTCATAAAGCGCTTCGATACCATAGTCGGGGTTTTCACCGCTAAGTCTACCTGCGGTGGGGCCATCGAGACTCTTTGAAAAAAAAAGGTGAAAACGCGGTTGACAATAAGTGAGAAATCAACACCAACCTTGAACCCCTTGTCGGCACGGATGTGGATCTTGACGTAAACCCAGGTATTATCCTCCTTGACAAGCTTGTAAGTGTGGCCAGAGTAACCATGCATGTTGTGATAGCCATCAGGTGTACCACGATCAGAAAACAAAATGGTGACTTGATGAGCGGACTCGGGGTTTTGAGTTAGGTAATCCTGCGTATATAAGTAACGAAAACAATAGAATGGGGAGTGGATCAGATTTCACACCCAAAACATGTCGGCATCCTTCAAGTGGGTTTGAGGGTTACGTTTCTGGGTATGGATAAAGTGGGGGAACTTGGCGGGATCCCTGATGAAGAAGACGGGAGTGTTGTTGAACACCCAGTCGAGATTGCCTTGCTCGGTTCTGATTTTTATCGCAAAGCCACGGGGATCGCGGGCAGTGTCTGCAGAACCGGATTCACCGCCGACAGTAGAGAATCGGACCGTGACACCATGTTTCTTCCCGGTCTCGGTGAAGACCTTGGAGGAGGTGATGTCGCTGAGGCTATCGGTCAGTTCAAAGTACCCATGTGCACCAGCACCTTTGGCGTGGACCTGATACAACCACGGTGAACAGCGGGTGAAAGAGAGACAAGATCTTACGCACGACGCGCTCCGGGATGCGTTCGCGATCAAAGTGAGCGAGCAGATCAATGTGGTGGAAATCTGGAGGTGAGCTTAATGATCAGATGAAAAGCAATGAGGGTACAAGTCAGCACAGACCCTGGAGCAGGAGTGCGCCGACGGAGCCAACGCGCTGGGCTGCGTACGGCTCCGCAACAGGGACGCCGTTCGAGGTGGTGTAAACAGGAGGCTGAGAAGACATGGTAGGTTGGGAAGGAACACGCGGGTTTATATGGGGGGTTTCAAGTCCGAAAGCAAAGCAGTCAGCTGGGGAGCACTAATGGAGGAACTCACCTGACGAGTAAGCTCACAGTATGATTACATTACAGGGGTCGATTCGGGAGCCAATCAGCTCGCGTGGAATAGATCCGAGCGATGCCATTGGCACACGCGACAGGATCACTCATCCGGGTCCCGCTCGTGGCGTCCGATCCCTTCCCGCGAACTTCCATGGGCTCATGGCGGCGGCCCGTCAACAACCCGAGACTCCGCATATTACACATGGTAGTCTCCTAACCTTTTATGTCATTCAATGATGTCCTTTCACAATCTTAACGCCAGGTATACTCCGCTGTTTACCCGAGGGCTGAATTCTCGTTATATCCGAGGATTCTGCGTAATGTGTCGGCGGTGGAGCGGTCAACGGTCCACGCACCGCCCGCCCTCCATTCCTCGTTTGCCCCCTCCGAGTCCCGTCTGAGTTTAATCTGCCCCCGCGATTCGATGCCCTCTGAGAACGCAAACTCTCCATCGAGCCCAAATCGGGTTTATTTGGCAGAGCCGGTCTGTCAGCAAAGGAGGACGAACTCGCCATCTGTCGAAGTTTGGCTTCCATCATCGCAATTTTGCTTGATGTCTTGCTGGAGCGTGTCGTGAGCCGATTCGGGAAACATACATGCCCATATGTACTCACGCTTCGGGACGTGCAATCCCACCGCTCTTTGCTAAGCTTAGTGCGGTGGGTGTTGTATCCGTTCTCTTGCTCCTGCCCGTGTACGACCCGGAAGACGAATCATGATTGGGAGCTTGCTGTGCAAACGTGACCGCCAGCTTGCGGCCTCGCAACAACTTCCCGTTTGCACTCTGCAGGGCCTTTGCTGCGTCCTAGATCCCCAACGAATCCTGTCAGCTTGCATAGCCTCGGGACAATGCCTTTTGGTCAGGTAACCCAGCCAGCACCGCCGTTTAATGCACGTTCGTGACAACGGATGGTGGTACAAGACGTCAAAAAAAAAAAACGGGAAAAACGGCCGGAAATAGAGCGATCACTTACCGCTTCGTTGGTAAACTCCACGAACGCATACCCTCGCGGCTTGCCCTTGTTGATCCCGGACTTGTGAAACAAGAAATCCAGTTTCGCGATTTTCCCGAACTTTGTAAAGACCTGAAGCAAGATATATCTTGAAACGTTCAGAACAAGGGCATCAATTAGCAATTGACGTCTTTTGGCTCACTCATCCACGGCTAGACTGAGATTACCCACGTATAGCCGCTCCTTCAGTAATTGTGGTGCAGACGACGACGACGGTGCTGCATCCGCCGTCGAGTCCGCCTCTGGCTCTGGCTCTGGTATCCACAGATGCGGCGACTCGCTGGTGCTGTCCATCATGGAGTGAAGCTAAGAACGGACGCCACATCTCTGCATGCTTATGTCATCACATCGGGCACAGCGTTCAATGCAACTTGGTATGAAGGGTATATACATACACGGTGGATTCGAATGGATTGTTAGCGGTACTTTACCATGTCCTTCCTCTGTTGCTTTCTCGAACGCGCCTTCCTGTGCCCCATCCGTTGCACGGGTATTAGTGACTCCTTTCGACCAGCGGGTAAATGACTCTCTAGAATGCCTTCGGGTATGGATACAGGTTTCCCTGGATGTATAGTTCGTATATGTCGTGTGAGCGCGTCCTTTCGTCCGAGCATACTCTCGCAGTATGCACACGGCCACACTTTACGTGTCTCTGGATGGCTCGCCGAATTTTCGATGTGGCGCACATAGTCTGATCCGCGTGTAAACGCCTGTCCACAGATTTCGCAGCACGTATTTATGGCGTCAGAAGGCACCTCCGAGTCTTGACCTGTCTCGGAAGACGAGCTTTCGTCCGGCAGACAGGTCAGAATCGAAGACGCCTCTTGGCTGGGGGACGAGGCCGCGAGGAGTCTCGGGCGCTTGACCCGCTCCGACCTGGGGTTCCACTCATCGTCGTCCACATTCTTTGCTTTTATGCGTCTAGCAATCTTGCAAGGAGAATCATCACCCATTGTTCCAATATTGCGCTTTTCCCGTAAGTTAACAGCAGACATTCCGGTGGACGTGGACGAAACGGAACCGGCCGCTTCAACTTTTTCGTCGCTGTCAGAGAGCGGCAACGACGACAAGACAGGTGGTGGCGAAGTATAGCTGACGAGGGGTAAACGCCGGGGGGACAGATTTGGTGATTGAGGAAATAAGCTGACGCTGACGGTGCTTGGTGGGGACAATGGAGATCCGGGCGATGGCCCAGGAGTTTCTTGAGAATAACAAGTTACTGGCGAAATCGTGAGTGAAGACTGCAATATGTAAGGAGAAGAGCGGGGCCAACGACATACAATGGATGGCGGATGCAAGTGGCGCCACGGTCTCAGCCTTTGAAGATGCTAACACGAGGTAGTCGGGAGACATCATACATAGCGGCGTATTGAGCGGTAAAGATATGTCATTGATGATCTGGGGAGTGCATGCGATGTCCTCGGGCATCACGCTATGGGCCTGCAACGGCATCATGTCTTCGAGACTGTTTCCGGATTGATCTACGAAGTGAATCGTTGAACACGCCTCCTCCGTTTCTTCGATATCCCACAGAGGATCCATCGGTGTACTGTTCGCCACATTACCAAACGACGAAACAGTTGCAGGAGTCGCTGGCCACGGCGTGGATGAGGCGATACTGGTTGGGGAAGAGTCTGGAGAAAGCGGTGGGGGGCATAAACTTGCATAGGGAACACACGAAGTGGTGGGCTATTACAAATTTTAAATACCTGCATCTACTCTAAAGAAGTTAAGTAAGCTCACGTTCAAGATGGAAGTCGGGAAGAACACGTCTTGTACAGCAGGTGAGATGATCGTATCGAGCACGTCCACCCTTTGAGGAACACCGTGACACGGTCCCAGCAACAAGCCAGTGCCCGATTCGCATCTTTGGCCGCTGATATAAAGATCGGCCCGGTTCCCTAGACATAGGCTAAGCTGAAGTGAGCTACGGTTGGGTAATCGTAAAAGGGCGACTCACAGGTCCTTCAAGCCGATGACATCTTCGTCGACTGGCGGGAGAACTGGGACCTCGTCCGGAACGTTAATCCATTGCCCGAAAAGATCTGTATCTAACATGACCAAAGGGGGGAAGGGATAGAGGGATGGCGATTGAAGAAGGGAACAAAGTGATGGGAGGAATCTTGAGACCGCGGGATGTCAGGGGGTTCTTATTATGAACACTTAAAGTTAATTGATCTTGTTTTTAGTTGAGGGTCCACCCCCTACAAAAACGTGTTGCACACGCGTTGGCGAGGCTGTTGCCGTGCTTCGCGTGCATAAAGATGGACAACTTGTTCCGGGGTACTCGCTTCTGGATCGAGCACTCTTCCATAAATATAAGCGCCGAGACACCTCAGCAGTGGACATACTGTTCGGGTTTGCCAGCACGGACAACCGGCCGGTGCTGTGGACGAGCGTCACGTTTAGGCCAACTGAACCCCCCCAAGCGCGGGCGGCGCTTGTCCGTGCCCGTCACCTGTGTAGAGCCGACAACAAGTGTGCATTCAAGGTCGCAGTGACTGCGGTCCTACGACGACATGACGATTTCAGCCTAGTGCCGGTGCCCGCGAAACACCTATCAAAGATGCTACGAACTGGAATCAATGTCAGAATGTTTTTTCTGCGTCGTCGACCGAACTATAACAATATTGATGAACGGACTGGAAAGGAAAGAGAAATGGATTTCCGACTGAGGCATGATGATGATCGTGATGCAGATACATCAAGTACAACAACTTACGGCTTGGTGTGGGTCCGCTGAGTGCTCGACGACCAATAACTTTGCGGACATCAAGTCTTACCGACGGGCATATACGACCTGGCGGTGTATGTCTAACGTCATGCGAGTGGGCGCATTCCCATCTCCGTCACAAGGACGTGTCCCGCTGTTTCCCAGTGCAGGCCGACCGGAAAGGTAAAAGTTCCTTCAACAGGACATCCAGTTGGGTGAACCTCGGAGCAAAGGCTGCTCCAGTACAAGTCAGTGCCAGTGTCGCCTCAGCCTGATCCTGTGCCGAAAATGTCATCTCTGCAACTTTCGAGCCCGTAATTTCTTTCCTCCTTCAATCGGGCAAACATGCACTGGCTCAGACATCTAAATAAGGACACTCCTTAATGTATTTAATGGGGCGAAGTCGGAAGGATGCAAGTTGTTGGGGTGCTGGAAGCCTTGGGCCCTTGCGCGGACGTGATAGTAACAAAGTCGTGCCAAAACGGGCCAAAGCGGTTTGTTGAACTTCGTGAACCCGACAACGGCGCATCAAAGTTGAGGTTGTCGGTGCTCCCCCAGCACTCTGCCGATATCCACGCAATTCGGACACTTCATCGGTCGATTCAGATACCATACAACGACTCAGTGGATACCCATACCCTCCAACCCAGCCTTCTGTTTCAAACACTCCAGCTCATCGCCTCATACGCATCGTGTTCCCTACCCGTAGGCCGTGATATCGATCATGAACGGGTTATGGAACGCCTACGGTGCAGAGGATGCACGCGCAGCCGCCCTCCAAGCTGAATTTAACGAGAAGAAATGGGTGTGGGTGCCGGACGAGAAGGAGGGATACCTTGCTGGCTGGGTCCATCAAGAGGATCAAGAGACCGCTGAAATCGTCATGTCATCTGGCGGAGAGGTGGCCATTCTCACATTCGTCTCGTCACGCTCTCTGTTAAACGTTCCCTCAGATCCGTAGAGTTCCTCTCTATGCTTTGTCCAAGATGAATCCCCCAAAGTTCGACCGCGTGGACGACATCGCAGACCTAACGTTTCTCAATGAAGCCAGTGTCGTTCACAATCTTCGTCTAAGGTACGGGTCTGGGGCTATATACGTGAGTTCCTTTAAGTCCTTCATCTTACCTTGGACGACATTATTGTCCCCGGATTTTCAGGGCGTGGTTGTCCTACAGGTTCTGAACTGACACTCCCACCACAGACGTATTCTGGCTTATTCCTGGTCGCTATTAATCCTTATCAGAACTTACCACTTTATACCGACGCCATCATCCAACAATACCGCAATAAACGGCGCGACGAGAACCCACCCCATGTCTTTGCAGTCACGGAACGTGCTTGGATCAACATGCAGGAAGAACGCGAGAACCAGAGCATCCTCATCACGTTCGTCGTGTCCCTGTCATTCACCTTGTCCCAACTGATCATTTATTCCTCCAGTGGCGAGTCAGGTGCTGGTAAGACGGAAAGCACCAAGAAAGTAATACAATATCTTTCGGCGATAGCAACCGACGCCCACCTTCCTAGCTCGTCCCACACGAATTCATCGTCCATGCCTTCCACGTACTCGGCAATACCGTCGATCGGCCTGCCTAGGAGTAGAAAGAGTATATCGATACCCGGATCCGCAGGAGCCATGACTGCCAAAGAACGTCTCGGTCTATTAGAGCGACAAATCATTCAAGCCAACCCTATTCTCGAGGCGTTCGGGAATGCGCAAACTCAACGAAACAACAACTCCAGCCGCTTTGGAAAATTCATCCGAATTAGTTTTGCCCCGGACGGGAGTATATCGGGGGCCAACATCGATTGGTACTTATTAGAGAAGAGTAGAGTGGTAGTACGCAGTCCTGCGGAACGCAATTTCCATGTGTTCTACCAGTTGATGTCTATCAGTGGTTCTCTCAGGGGTAGGCAGATCGACCCTTCGTTTTCTCCACGTGTTCATTCTTTTCTAGACTCACTATTGCTTGATGGGAACATCGAGGACTATGAATTCTTGAACCGAAGTAGGAGAGAGATTGATGGTGTCAACGACCGGGACGATTGGGATACTCTCCTTGTATGCTTAGGTTTCTCGTGCACAAAAAAAACGAAATATTGACCACACTCAAAGAATGCTTTCGAAGTTGTTGGCTTCTCCCAAGCTGAGCAGTATGATTTGTTTCGGATCGTGGCGGCAGTTCTTCACATTGGTAACATTGCCATCAACTCCACGCGCGCCGACGCCGCCGTCATGGTCGATTCCTCTCAAGCAGAACGTGTTTGCCACCTCTTGGGAATCCCCTTGGCCGAGTTTACGAAAGCTGTTTTACGCCCTAGAGTGCTTGCTGGACGTGAATGGGTTTCACAAGCGCGGACTGGTCAGCAGGCCTTGGACGAGCTTGCCGCACTTTCAAAGACACTGTACGAGAAGTCGTTCGGTGCGCTGGTTGACCGTATCAACCGCGCCCTCGATCGCCCAACGCCCAAGTCGACGTTCATTGGTGTACTGGATATTGCGGGATTCGAGATCTTCGAGATCAACACGTACGAGCAGCTTCTCATCAACTATACCAACGAGAAACTCCAACAATTCTTCAATCACCATATGTTCGTCCTCGAGCAGGAAGAATACTCTCGCGAGGGTATTGAATGGGACTATGTGAACTTTAAACTCGACTTACAACCAACCATCGATCTCATCGAAGGTGGTGGCAACGTCATCGGTATCCTTAGTTGCTTGGATGAAGAGTGCATCATGCCCAAGGCGACGGATCTTACATTTACAGAGAAAGTACATTCTTTGTGGAGTGGCGATGCACCTCCTGGGGAGCAACCGCACCCTGGTCGTGCCAAGTATGACCTCCCCAAGTTCGAGCAGGGCTTCATCATCACACATTACGCGGGGAAAGTCGAGTACCGTACTGACGGCTGGCTGGAGAAGAACAAGGACCCGTTGAATGATAATCTCAGTCGAGTTCTCGCCGCATCCACGCAACCCTACGTCGCATCTCTTTTCCAAGACTATTCAGGCCCGCTCTCTGATCTGCCACCTTCGGGCGCCGGGTTTTCCACGGGGAAGAGGCGTGGGGTCAAGAAAGGCGCCTTCCGTACCGTGTCTCAAAGGCACAAAGAACAGTTGGCGCTGTTGATGACCCAGCTGCACGCTACCCAGCCACATTTCGTTCGGTGTATAGTTCCCAACGCTAACAAGAAGCCAGGGCGCGTTGACGTGCCGCTTGTCCTCGATCAATTGCGTTGCAATGGCGTACTGGAAGGTATCCGGATCGCTCGGCTGGGTTATCCTAACAGGCTTCCCTTTGTCGAATTTCGGCAACGTTATGAGATCATGACTCCTGGAGTTATCCCCCGCGGTTACATGGACGGTCGGAAAGCGTGTCTGCGCATGGTAGAGGCTTTGGAGCTGGACAAGGAGCTTTATCGCGTCGGCACATCGAAGATCTTCTTCAAAGCTGGCGTGCTCGCCGAACTGGAGGAACGCAGGGATGCGTTGTTGTATGACGTCTTCTCGAGGCTGCAGGCCGTGGCTCGAAAATACTCGGCGCGAAGGCAGATGAAGAAGATTCTTAATCGCGCGATCGCTATTCGGACGATTCAGCGCAATGCTCGGGTATATGGTGAACTCAGAGATTGGCCGTGGTGGCAACTCTACACCAAGGTTCGAAAAAACCTTCTTTTTTTTTTCTTTTTTTTCAAGGTTCTCGTTCTGACGTCCCATAGGTTCGACCCTTGCTAGCTGCTACTCGCAACGATGAAGAACTCCGGCGGAAAGAAGTGGAACTACAGCTCATCAAAGAACGGGCGGAGAGAGACCAACGCGAGAAAGAGAACTTGGAAAACATGAAGATGTCGCTGGAGGCAGACAAGCAGAAGATCACAAAAGAGCTGGAAGAAGAACGCGCGCTTGCGGTTGACAAAGACGTGTTGCTCGAGCGGAGCAAGCAGCGGGAGAGCGAACTGGAAGAGGAGATCGTGGCTCTCCATGCGGACCTCGACGTCCTGGATTCGCAACTGGATCGGGCGTTACTTCGACAGAAAGAGTCGGACGAAAAGCACGAGAATCTCCGTCAAGCATTCGATCAGGCTGCCGAACACCTTGTGCGGTTCGAGGCTCAGCAGAACGAATGGAAGAAAAAAGAGGCAGAATTTACGGATCTCTTCTCCACGATGGAAAGCGGAATGGGACAGCTCCAAGATGAACGGGACGAGTTACAGAAGCTGAACGAAGACTTTGCGACCTTGGTGTCCCAGCGCGATGAAGACTTCACTCGTCTCAAGGAGCGTTCCGATGCGTCTGCCCAGGAGTTCCAGTTGAAGTTGGCAGCAGAGCTGCGTACGACGTGAGTGGTATCATTGCTCCCTCGATTCAAACTCATGTCATTTTTAGGGAACTTTTGAACACCAAAGTCGAGCAACTGGAGAAGAGTTCACAACAAGCCAAGGACCAGTTGACCGAGCTGACTCGCACCGCCAACGATTATTCTGTAATGCTCCAGAAAAAAGAGGACAAAATAGTTCGTCTTGCCTCTGAGGGCACAGCATCGAAGCGTGAATGTTCTCAGCTTCAAAAGGATATCATCGAAATCCGCGCTTTGACCGAAAAGCAAAAGGCCGAATTGGATGCTTATCGAGTGGATGCGGACCGTACATCGACCGCTAAGGCCAGACTGCAGGGGGAGCTCGACGAGCTGCGTGCAATTATGGAAACGAAGACTACAGAGGAGACACGCCGACGTGAAGTCGAGAAAAGCAAAGACGAAGAGCTCGCTGACCTGCGGCATCAAGTCGCTGACCTTCAGGGTCAGCTGAACGTGTTCCGAAAGACCGCGCTCGACAATGAGAGCAAACTCAAGCTCGAAGTCGAAAAGGTTGGCCGCCAGTATACCCAGCTCGAGAGTTCGCATGCTTCACTACTTGAACGCGAACGGGCCGCCAAAGAATACTCCGACAAGGCTGAAGCTGCGGCAGCGGCTATGGAGAAGTCGAAGAGAACACTGGAATCGGAGCTACAAGTTTTGCATGCAAAACAGATTGACTCGGACTCGCAACTGGAAGAGGCCGTGAAAGCCAAAGAGGTACTATTTGTTCCACGTAAAAGTATCCTACATCTAACTTGTGCTAGTCCCTAGAGCGGCAGCTCGCCTCGTCTCAAGGCAAGTATCATGAACTCGAAGATACCGTTTTACAGTTGGAGAGGGGAGCTCGTGCCTTTGAACGTCAATTAGAGCAAGCTCGTAAGCAGCAGGAGGCCGAATCGGCCAAGTATAAACAACTGCACCAAGTAGCGACCAATCAAAAGAGGGAGCTTACTCTCGACCAAGATCGCCTCTCTAAGATGGACGCCGCCCTCAATAAGGCTCTCACCGACTTGAAGAATAAGGAGTGGGAGATTAAGCAGCTGGAGTCTAGACAGGACAAGAAGATCGTCGAGCATGTTCATGTGCTGGAGAAGGCGAAGAAAGTCACCGATCAGCAGCTCAAAGATGCCCAAGAGGAATTACAAAAGACCGCAGTATATATTCGATCTCTAGAGAAGGCGAAACTGGCGTTGACTCGTGAGGCTGAAGACATTGTGCGCGAAAACAAGATCGAGCAGGTCGAGCTCCGTGCCATCGAAAAGACGGCCAGAGCGAACGAGGAAAGGGCACTGAAAGCTCTGGCGGCCCTAGAAACTGAGCAGAAGGCAAGAGAAGCCGCGGAGTCTGCCAATCGGCGCCTTCAGGTGGACCTTGGTCGTATCAGGGACGAGTTAGAAGCGACGCGTGATCAGCTGTCTGCGGTGCAGCGATCGAAAGACACCCTGGAAAGTGAACTCACCAAACTTGCAGGGAATACTGACATTGATCAGCCAAACGCATCACTGCAGCAAGAGTATTCGTCGAAGATCGCACAGTTGGAGGCGCAGGTTCAAGATGCCGTTAGCGTGCAGGGGATGGTCGCGGACATCAAGGCTCAGGTCGAACGTCAGCACAAGGAACTACTCGACCTTATCATGAAGGACACACCAATGGACGATGCATTCCGCTCTCGCCTCGTTCGTGAACTTCAGGTCGCCGAAGAGGAGCTTGCACGCCAGTTCTCTGTTGTCATGCGGACTCCAGATTCCGCCACTCGTGCCCTCAACAATGAACCTACGGCTCGCCTTGAAGAATCCCGTAAAGCTCTGGTACGTATGTTGAAATGTGACAGAACCTTGTCTCACGAGCAGGGTGCGTGCATAGCTGGCTCAGCAACGGAAGTTGCAGCTCGAGTTGGAGGAGGTCCGGAGACGGGCTCGAGAAGAGCTGGCTGGTGTCCACGGTAAATTGGATGCTGAGATTGCTTCCAAGAACCATGCCATTAGTGTGTTAATTTCTCCTTCGTCGACATCGCCCTACTGACTTCATGCAGATGCGCACAGGGAACTTCAGACGCAACTCCAAGAACTTCAAGTGGCTTCCGCCACTGCAATCGCAATGCAATCAGGTATGTAACTTTACCAATTGCGTTATTGGTTCGTGCTGACCCGTTGTGAAGAATTACAACAGGCTATTGAGTCTTATAGGCAGAAGTGCATGATAAACGATGCAAAACTCCAAGATTCCGAACTTGCGCAGGCAAAGGCGGAACAGGCGGAAACGTTTGGTGAGCCCAGAAAAAAAAATGTTTTTCCATCACATGAGCTGACCATAAATAGCTCGCCGTGCATTCACTGACTTAGAGAAGACGCATCTTGACCTTGTTGGGGAGAGGAAGGCGATCGAAGAGAGGCTACAGATCACTGAACACAAGCTTCGTGACTTGGAGCAACAGATCGAGGAAGAAGATCGGGAGTCCTCCGAACTTGGCATCCATAGGCGCCGACTAGCCCAACAGCTTCAGGATGAACGTCTCCAGCACCAGAAGGACCTCGCCGAGCGGGACTTCACTGGCGATCAAACCCGTAAGAAGTACCAAGGTAACCAGCCCACAGTGTGACATCATGTTAGAAGATGCTCATCTCCCCGTAGGTGAACTTGCGCAGCTTAGCGAAGGTATATATCTTCGTTATTTATCGATTAGTTCTCTTATCGCGTTCCAGAACTTCAATCCCAACGTGACACTATGACACGACTCCGTGAAGATAACCGGAAAATTCAGTCGGACTATGACGAACTTCAGTTACGCTTCGACGAGGAAGTTTACAATGGTAGCGCGTGGAAGAGAGAGAAAGAGCGTCTGGAAACGAAGATTACAGACCTGACGAAGGCGTACGAAACATCTACCACGGCGCAATCCGACCAACAAGCACAAATAGTCTCTCTCCACTCCCAAGTACGCGAGCTGAGAAGCGTCTTGAACGATGCGGAGGCAGACCGCGCGATGCTCCAAAAAGCGAGACGTTCACTACAAGCGGAGCTTGAGGGCATCAAGCTTGACCATATTGATGCTACTAAGGTGACATCGGAACGAGAACTCCAGAAACTTCAGCTCGAGAAGCAGGATCTCGAACGCTCTTTGGAAGAGCAAGAAGATCGGGTCTCCATGGCTTTTGGTCGCATGAAAGCTGCTGAAGCTCATGCTGCAGAAAGCCAAACGGAGCTCGATAAAATTCGAATGGAGAATACTGAACTGGACAGAAAAAACGTACAGAAACCTTTCTTTTCTACACACGTTACTTATACGCCTCGCAGGCTCGGTTGGAGAAACAAGTCAAGGACCTCAATGTCCGGATTGTGGACCTGGAGACAAAATCATATACTAACGCCCCTCAACCACATGCGACCATTCGCCAATTACGTGCCCGTATTGAGGAACTTACTAGTCAGCTGCAAGCCACCAGCGACAAGAAGCATAACACGCCACTCCGTTCTTCTGATAAAGCGGTCAGAGATATTCAGCTACAGCTGCTGGAGAGTGAACGTCATCGCTCGAAGTTGGAAGAAGATAGAAAGCTTTCAGAAGCCCAAATTCAAACTCTACGTGGAAAACTTGATGAAGTGGTTGGTCGACTTTATTTCCGCTGGTCTGCCCAACTGAGCAAAATGATACCCAGCAATCCTCTGGAAGTGAATTGGTCCGCGCCAATCGTCGGCTAGAGCTACAAGCTGTGGAAGCCAAGCAAACTACGCTAACGTAGGTCGACTCCCATTAATTTTAACTCGTGATATTCACAGTGCTCCTAGATTAGAGCGCGAGATTGAACGGCTCCGCAGTCGTCTCAACAGACCTGCATCTTCTGTGATCAGCGATACAACTGGCTCTTCTGGCTCTCCTATTGGCAAGCTCAAGTCGCCATGACAAACATTGAAATCTACGACACCTCGTTCTTACAAGCTTCCGCCATTCATCTTTATTAACCTGCCACGATATTGTAGTCACTAGGTCTTGTGTACCAGCTTGTAGCCTTTACTCCTAATTTGTCTGCTTACATAAGTAGTACGCTTACTACTAACGGTTTTTATTGTTTGTGATGAGTCCTGGGATCTCCCGAGAACTGGTGATTTAAAGTTCAGCCACTTGTTCTTCCCGATTGAAGTACTCGTCGAGGAGGCAACATCAAACTTTCGTTCATCATGGTACGCACCACCTCTATGTATGCATTCCATCTGGCGTTTCCTGACGCTCTACACAGCCTAAGGAAATCCGGGATATCAAAAAATTCATTGAGATTGCACGACGGAAGGATGCCACACGTATGTGCCGAAAGTACTTTCACGATTTGAGCGGCCATTCACCGATTCCCGCCCACGACTACGTTTCTATCTTTTCCCGTTCACAGAGGCGCGGATAAAGAAGGTCGCCGCGAAAACGCCTACCGGCAAGGCTCAGACCAAGTTCAAAATCCGGTGTACCAGATATCTGTACACCCTCTCCCTCGACGACGCGGACAAGGCTGAGAAGCTCAAGCAGAGCCTTCCTCCAGGTGGGCAGGTTTATGCGCTTGTTTGTGCTTTCGTGCGGATGACGATTGTTCGCGCTGTCTAGGCTTGAACATTGTCGACCTGTCCCAGCCAGCAAAAAAGAAGTAGGACTACCTCTGTGGTGGTCCGTTTGGTATTCTTCTGAACATTTCTTTTATTCTCTCGTTACTCGTGGGGGGAGGGGGGCAGTGGCGAAGCGCACGAGAAAGTGGAGAACCTCGGTCTGCAACCACATTCAGATCATGTTTGTACGCCCATGCATCATATGCACGTGTCACATCATGCAACAGAGACGGACTAAATCATTGCCAGTGGTAACTAGGCGAGCTACTGTCGGAACACGACAACAAACGGACTGCTTCAACGTCGAGCGTTGAAGACAAGTCCCCAAAGGCTATTAACTTCATCAAGTTATAGGTCTTTAGCAGCTGCTCGATCATCGGTATTACGCCTAGTGTGATAAATTTGGATGGCCAAGTCACTTAGTTGCCCAGCAAAGGATGCCTAGAAGACAACATAGGGCTACCAGGAAGAGCGCCAAGAAATTGAGAAATGTCCGGAACGCTCTTTGTCCTCGCCCTTCCCGATTTAGTCGCGTCGCATTGTCGAGAGCCTCGAGATCGATACTCTCCAAATCATTACTAACCCTGCCGTAGAAGAGCTGCAATAATGCTGCAAGTGATTGATGCCCATCTAACGCGGTGATTGGGAGCAAGTTGAAGAGATAAAGGGAAAGATTTGCAATCTTCATATATCTGTTATAACGTTTTGTTACTCACTTTGCGGCGTGTCAGTAGTTCGACAGGAAAACGTACTCGAAAAAAGTGGAAGTAAGCTCTGGAAGTTTGGATGATATGAGATTAAAACGGGGTCGCAAGTTACTGACTTGGACTAAGTAGAGGTCACCTCATGAATCGACAAAAATTAGGAAGGCGGTATTCACGTACCTTGCTCCCAGATCTCTTCCTTGGGACCCTTCCAAACAACCATATCCTTTATGTTTGTACCTGCATGATTCCTCAGGATGGAGATCCGTACGAGTTGTTGATCGCCACGAGGAATCACGCAGGATGAATCTGACGAGCAGTCCACTGGATAATTGCACCGTGGTAAACTGTCCGTGAATATGTGCACGGGATCTAATTCATATTGAATGGTTTCGTCCGCCTTGGAAACAAAACAGGAGCGTGATCCATCGACATCGCTGCATCCAGAGGCTTCTAGAAATGAGAATCCACAAACACGATCACATTTCGGTGTGCTTACTCGTAGTTTTGTTCAGAAGATGGTCGTCGGTGCACCAACCCTTCGTAGAACCCAAAGAAGGGGAACGTAGGAAACGATCCCACGGGTTGTCCAGGGACACAGATACCATGGAGAAATCATCTATCATCGTGATCAGGCTGCCAACAGGGAGGTGTGCTGCTAGCGGAGAATCCTAATGCCATTCAGCGCTCGAACTTGTGAAAAAGAAAAGACACTAACGTGGTCGACACTAACCACACTCCTCCCCTCGGTAGAGATATCCTGGAAGAGGATCCAAGTAGGGAAAGAGCACGCTCGTGACCAAGCTGCAGAGAACAATAGACAAACGAGTGCAAAGTTATGAAAACACCCGCCGGACACGATTTGCAAGCGTTCACGGGGAAGTAGCTTCTCGAGTCGGGCTGCAGGAAGAGTGACGAACGCGGATGGCACAAAAAACGTGGCGGCAATCCCGCAGGAAAGCATGGGGATGCGATGGCTATTTGCGATATCAACTTCTGTTGGTCTTTAACGGTAGTGATCCACCCACAGCGCAGCGGGGATCGCATGCCCGAATTCGTGAACAATCTGGCTAATGGACAGCGCCACGAGAATCAAAGGCAAATGACTGAGAGGAGCAGTCAATCCTGGCACCTAATGAACTTGAGACGTGCTGACTGGTGAACCACGATACTTACGACTGGGTTGATCCTCAGAAGGCCGGACGCAAGCGGAGTGGAATCAGGGACGTTGTCTAGCCCTCGCTTTGTGACTAGGCTGGCACTGTGGTGATCCCTTCCAGCATGGAGGATTTCTGAGAACAAGGAGGCTACGGTGAGGAAAAGGAGGAGGAACGCAAGCAACATCCCGATAACACCGACGACGCTACCGATATTATACAGCGTCAAGAGGACCTGCCTCAGGATGGGAGAGTTGCTCGGAGACAGCCAGACGGATAGCTTGTCATGGAACACATTGAAGGCTTCGGTTTTGAGACGGACGTGCAGGTGTTTCACGACGACCTCGGTGGTTTGTCTGCGGTTCTTTGCAAGGGGCAGCAGGACCCTTTGACGTCTGGCGGTGTATTTCACGGCGTGGATGACCAGCCAGAGAACGGCTGTCCAGAGACTGGCCGCGGCCAGAGACATAATAAAACGGTCCTCGACGTTCAACTCCGACCACCACCATCTCAGCCATGAAGGTCTTCTCGATTTCTGTCGTCCTTGCACCCCCGGCATCACCAAGCACGGTCCTCAGCGCCGCTTCAGACGTCTCCTCCTTCTCGTTCTACCAGAGAGGCTCCGTCAGCGAGTTCCTGACGTTCTTCAGCAAGACCGTGGTCGACAGAACGGCACAGGGTCAACGTCAGAGTGTGCAGGAGAACAATTATACTGCTCATGTATTCAATCGCGGTGGTGCAGAACAGCTCGCGGGTCTGTTAGTTACTAGCACTAGCTCTCGCCCGTCCTGACCCACAATCCAGCCATCATAATAACCGACCAGGAGTACCCTGTCAGGCCTGCGTTCTCTCTTCTGACCAAGATCCTGGATGAATTCATCGCCAAAGTTCCCCAATCCGCCTTCTCCACCCCTTCGGCAATTTCGTTCCCCGATATCCAGACATACCTCACCAAGTATCAGGACCCACGGCAAGCGGATACCATCATGAGGGTACAGCAAGAGTTAGACGAGACGAAGATAGTCTTGGTGTGTTTGGATTGGTGTTTCTCAATTCCGAGTTCTCTCACTCCGCTCTTCAGCACAAGACGATCGAGTCTGTCCTCCAACGCGGAGAGAAGCTGGACAACTTGGTTGAACGCTCCAATGCATTGTCTTCCCAGAGCAAGATGTTCTATAAGACAGCGAAGAAAGTACGTGTCTTGCTCTTCTTGTCTAGTCTCCGTTTGATGCATGTCCTGCAGCAAAATTCGTGTTGTGTAGTCATGTAGGACTCCGTGCAGTCCATCTATTCCTAACGACTTCCACGGGACATTGTACGTACTTTAACTACTATGGGTCACTTGCTACTTCGGATGAGATCTCCCCTTATATTGTCTCTGTTGGAAGGTCGGATCTAACCGTCGTGACCAAGTCCTGGACGAGAAATCTAGTTTTTTATACTTTATACGAGTGTGATCATGACTGATGAACACGTCTTCAGACACAACCCACCAATATTCAATCTAGTAGTTATTTGATGATCCGTTTGGTTCGATATATGCATCACAACAGACGTAACTTGGTTGCGAAACTGAACAAACTAGAACAAAATAACCTGAACTATTTGCCTCACTACCTCCCCAGTGCATTTGCGGGTACCTAGGTGATCTGAACCTCAGCATCGTCTGGTATTGAATGTGCACGTCCTGCGAACGTTGGGAACGCTTTGCATCTTCGGCTAACTGAGTCGGCGCAATTGCTAAAATAACGGGCCGAGGCTGTTTGGCACACCATTATTACTCATGATTCCAGGATGCCATTTCATCCTTGCCGGATTCAAATATTCAACTTTGGCGTTCAACTTTCTTCACGTTGAACTTTTTGAACGCGTTGTACCGCAGTTGCGTTCGTCAACGCTTGATTCCAGCGACAAGTTTGGTCCTTTCCCTTATTTATTTCCCCGGTATTCACTCCTTTTCCTCCTTCTATTGCAGCGTTCCAGTTCTTAGCCATATTCTTCGAAGTATTCGCTTGGCGCGAGCTGCTCTTTGTAACCACCACCAATGCAACAAACACAGTCCAACGCTTTCCGCGGAAGCGGGATAACGGGACAAAGTAGACTACAGCTATTACTCTCTCGAGTACAATCCAGCATCACTGGAGACGCCACCTCCCTCGCACATCCTCCCAATGGGAGTATGCTTCAAATCACTGCTCGTGGCCCGCCTCTCAGCTTCAGCGACTTAGTAAGTCTTTGCATTGTTTTCATACAAACTGTTTCATCCTATCCCATTCGCTGTGTAGCCCGCGCTTGCGGATGCCATAGACAACCTTCATGGTACAATTAATGACAGGGAATTTCTTGCAAGTAATCCTCGTGACGTTGTATTCCGTGAGCTCATAGCGCAGAATAGTTGGAGAAAGTCTTGATGATGATGGCGCGCCTTCCTGAAGGTTCAAATTTTGCCAAAATAGCACAGCAGCACGTCATCAGTCTATGTAGGTCGCCGGTCCTATGATCCTCGGTGATACTCTGTCATGCGTCCGTCATAGTATACAAAGACTTACCCCACCCTCCTACTGGATTCCTTTCCACCTTCCACAACGCCTTCCCGACAATCGTCAAGGGACGTACTATTTCCTACGCGTTTCGCGGTGCAGACGGGTCCAACTACAACGTGCTCTTACCTTCTCTTGGACAAGCCGGTCAACCCTACGCCCGATCTGTACCTTCCAGTCATATTCAGAAGCTTCAATGTCTTCCTGACCCAGGTCTATTGTTTGATCGTCTCCTATGTCGGCAAGACAATGACTTCATCCCACACCCCGGTGGCCTGTCGAGCTTGTTTTTCGCATTCGCAGATCTCATCATTCACAGCATCTTTAACACGAACATATCAGACTGGACCATCAACGATGCAAGCAGCTATCTCGATCTGAGTATTATCTACGGGAATAGCGTGAAACAGGCAGAGAACATGCGACAAAAAGATGGTTCCGGGAAGATCTGGAATGATGCTTTCGCAGATGGTCGTCTACTTTTCATGCCACCCTCTGTCTGCGCACTTGCCGTGCTCTTTAGCCGTCATCACAACGTATGTTTCATATTACTGCTTTTGCCGCTCATCGGAGCTAATTCCGTGACTAGTTTATTGCACAGAAAATTCTGGATCTCAACGAACGCGGCACGTTTGCATCCCCCTCGCTCGACGAAAAGGATTTTCTGCTTGCTCAAGATGATGAGATTTACAATAGAGCAAGGATGGTTAACACTGCGTTCTTTATGAAGATCATCCTCACAGATTACGTCGGCGGCATCTTGGGGCTTGTGAGGGACGGTTTGACATGGCGCCTCGACCCGCTTGCAGTGAGCTTGTTACTTAGCTGTCGGAGAAGTGACGATACTCACAAGTTTGACTAACAGCCATTTCGTGAATCCGATCATCGTGTGTCTCCTAGAGGTGAAGGAAACGCCGTTTCCGTCGAGTTTAGCTTGCTCTACCATTGGCACGCTTGCATTTGTCAACAGGACGAGATGTGGTTGAATGGATTGTTTGAAGAACTATTCAAGGGTAAAGACCCCCGAATGGTATACCCCTTTATTCGTTTTCTGGAGTTACAAACTTTGATACGATTCGTTTTCGCGTAGGTGACTATGAACGAATTTAGGAAGGTGGTCCGAGAAAAAATGGTACCGCTTGGCGATGCCAAGAACTGGACATTCAATAAGTATGTTTTGGGATCCACCTATCGTTTTCGTTTTCGTGATTTGTTGCGTGGCACTAGGTTGCAACGAGGTTCAGATGGTCTTTTCCCCAATGAAGAGCTTGCCCGGATATTGCAGGATGCAACCGAGCAAAAGGCTGCCGCATTCCGCGCCAGAGGTTGCCCTTCTGTGATGAAAGTGATAGAGATGTTGGCCATAGAACGAGGAAGGAAATGGGGAGTTTGCACTGTAAGGCACCGTTGTCCTACGACTGTTGCACAGCTTGATCAAAATTGGCAGCTCAACGAGTTTCGCAAGTTCATTGGTCTACGACGTAAGTGAATTAGGTTATAATTTGACTTTCCTTTTCTTACAACGTCACATCGTAAGCGTACGAGTCCTTTGAAGAGTGGAATCCGGACCCGTCCATCCATGTCAGACTTTTCATTATTTATTGTAGCTCGTTCATCTACTCAGCGATCCACAGTCCGCGGCGGAAGAGCTTTATGGACATATCGATGATCTGGAACTTCACGTTCGTTTATTTGCTCTCCTCGAGAATATCATTGATCGCCAACACGTTGTTACAGGTTGGTCTGCAAGCTGAAGAAACCAAACCACCTATTCCTGGTGCTGGACTGTGTCCGGGGTATACTACTTCGCGTGCTATCCTTGCGGATGCGGTATGCTTGAGTCGCGGGGATCGATTCTTAACAGTGGACTTCACCCGTAAGTATACTTTCCTTTCCTTTTGAACTCTCCTTGATGCCTATTTAGCACACAACCTGACATCTTGGGGATATCAACACTGCATGGTCAACACTGCAGATGGTTCATATGGAGGAATGCTCAGCAAGCTCTTGTTTCATCTCCTTCCGGAACAGTACCCCGCCGGCTCGATTTATGCTCATTTTCCGTTGATGACACCCGATTTCATGCAGTCATGTATTGCTACGAGATCGGAGGATCTGCTCACATATTACGATTTTCAGAAGCCAACCGAGGTTGGAAACAGCGATCGTCGGCTAGATGTTCTTTATATGAAAC
>JBBPKB010000083.1:0-21077 GCA_038089035.1 Boletellus dicymbophilus
CCATCCCACTGCCGGACATTGATGAGCACGAGGCCGGGGAAACGACAATGACCGGATCTGGGTTAATTCCCCCGTTGTACATCAACGATCTCGCTGGACGAGACACGCATCGTCAAAGCGATGTGGATGTGTCGGATTCGGGGCTAGGGATCACGGCGCCAGTAAGTAACATGCTAGATTGTCATTCTGGTTGTGACATCCATGAGCGCGCAGGTTTACCGTCATCTTAAACGGAAACTGCGAGATCGTGGAATGGATAGGAGTAGAAGTATGGATGGTGAATATGCATCGGGTACTCGTCAAAGGAGGCGCGTTGGGTCGTACCCGTGAATCCTCGATCGGATTTACCAGGTAATCGACAATGGACCAATGGATAACCAGCGACTATAATATATGTTCAGCAATTGACTTTGGACGTTGAATGTTTGAACGGTGAAGTTTACCTTGTAATAGTAGTAATACAATACTAGGGTTACATGTTTCACAAGGACCGCATACTACAGCAGTGATGGTAGGAATAGGGAACTATGTTTATGCAAATCGTTGCCTCAATGTAGAGAAACCCCTCTTCATGATCATGTATGTATGTCAAGAAAGAAAAAACGTTGGCACAAGTATGTCGATCCTTGACACATGTGACAGATCTATCATCCATGGATATCTCCAACTTTGAGCGAGCATGTACGGACTCACCACCGTCAAATTAGTCGTAGGAATAGAGTAAAATGACTTCTTTCTTTCTTTCCGGGACGTCCTCTGCAAAGGTTTTCAGATCGCCAACTTAAACAAGAAAGACTTGTGTGCAGTTTAGGTTTTGTCAATTCCTAAGCGTTGTTACACTGCTCCTGTACGCACGAATCGAGATGGCGCTGCAGCGTCTACAGGTGGGAGACATTTACCCTATCGTTTCGGGGGTATTAACATGTAAGCCCACTTGGCACTGGCGTATATAACACCTGCAGTACAGTATATATCTAGCCGCGCCTCGCCTAGATAGGGCCAGAGTCACACCTTGTACCCGTACCCCGTAGTTCGTATAGGGAGTGGTGCTGTTCGCGCCCGCCCGATCCGTCAGTGTTTCCCACCGCTAGACATGGCAGGCTTCCACATGAAAACTATTTAGCTGTCCTTACCAGTGCGAATTACCGATGAGCCCCGTACTCCCAGGAAAAGGGAAGTCGGAAATTCATTAGCGCAGGAGTGCTTCAACCACGAGTGAAAAAGGTGAGAGAGTCATCGGTATATTCATGTCACTCTTGATCCTCTGTGCAAACCAGTCTTCTGAAAAACTTATCCGTATGAAATATTAGTCGTGAAAATACAGAATTCAGGAACATTTCCGAGTCCGGTGCTCACCTAATCGCGTAATCCTCCTTTTTTTTTTTCAAAGAACGCGATCATTGAATCAAAGACAGTAATAATTGTGGTCGGTGTAGCCCGTCAAAACCTGTACAAACGCGCCGCTCCATCATTATGATGTTAGTGATACATGGTTTCAAGATAGGGTTGGACCGCCTGTCACCTCACCCACTTTTTCGTGTGGCAGCAGCAGGCATATTGTGTCAACGCCGCCTTACGCTGCTCCAACATTCACACGCACACAATACACCTCTGATAAAATGTCATCTGACTGATGCCGATCATGGCCACTCCATTTTTAAAGAAACTTGGACCCATGGATTGTTCCATGATCATTAGATCTAGCTTGTCTACACACATACACGGAGACACTCACGTCTGATAATCATTGAATGATGGTAGAATCAAACGGGTATAAAACATGTCACCCTTGCGAGCTCCCTTCCGCCGGATGGTACGCACTTCAAGCACCCCAATAACGCAGTTTTGGAACAAGGTCACGAGAAGGGCAAGCCCGACTGGACAGCTGCATCCGCAAGCCCTCCACGATGCGGTCGCAGAAGTGATGAACGCCGATGGTCTAGTTGAGGTCCCTGGTTTCGAAGCAGCGTCACGGGCCCACGTCCGTTATGCAAACGCCGATCCGCCCGCTCATCCTCCCGTACGTCCAAGCCACGACCAAGGAACTCACCACCACCACCAACACCATAATACACCGCATCCAGATCGCGTTCGGGCTGGTGCAAATTCTGGACATCGCGCTCCTCGGATCGGTAATGTTTCCAAAAAAAAAAACAAGTTTTGTCGCTGACGTTGACTTGGTTCCCAAGCGGAGGATCAGCCCAGCAGACTCCTCCACCAGGAGCGGGACATCAGCGACGAAAACCAGCGACATCGATCCGAATTACCAACCAGGTCACCTGACCACTATATCTGGGTGTACCCGACAGGTCAATTGACTTGGACTCCGAAGCGCGGACATCAGGCGGACGTCCCTCGCCAGCGAAGTCAGTTTGAAAATGCAGGTGGGAGCAGGCGATGACCATCCCTCCATTCTCCCCGCGGGGTGGCTCGTGGCTCGGGGCGACAAGTGTGGTCGCCATTATCCTCATATCTGTAGAGATATGAAGTGGCGGCACCACGTAGTAGGCGAAGAGAGAAACCTGAATCGTGTGACATTGTAGCTGTCCTTGTATGACACCGTTCTTGTAGTATCATGAGTATTGCATCAGATGGGAGAACAAATTTCACGAGATAGTAGGGGGTGAACCTACCTGCGAAGCCAGCTGGCTCATGCAGTGTCTTAGTTGGTCTTCGTACGACCAATTTGCGAGGAATTCGGTCGATTGATGCAGTATCTGTATCTGGACCCAGATATGAGAAAACATTAGAAGCAAGTATGGAACAGAAAATAGTGCCTGAATCGAGAAGGCATCGACAAAATTCTCGAGAAAGCAGAATCCCGTTCGACAAAATTGTCAGCGTTCTGAGCGAGGTAGTTTCAAATCGATAGCTAAACCGAGAATTTCCAGTTCGGACCTATAGTAATTTTGTATTCTGCTTTCAGTGTCGTAGTATTACGACGCGAGTGTGGTTTCGTGGATAGCTTTCCTATGGTAAATGCATTATCCTGCTCATTGAGTTGTTAGAACAAAAAAAAAGAAGAGCAGAAATGTTCTATTGGGGATGCACTCAGACCCAAACACTGCAGAAGCTCAGTCAACTAAACGGCGACAACGTCTGACCATGCTATTGTTTTCTTTGTGCAACCGAATCGAACATCATTCTTCTTGGTGGGGTGTTCGATTACTAAATAGCAGCGGCGAAATACGAGTTCCTGAGCCAGTTAAGCGCCGACGTAAATAATAACGCTGGAGCTACTTGCCGATCTTATTCGTAATGTTAGAAATGTCGACAATGGCATCATCACCAAAGCGCGTCAACAAGTTTATCTCGGGTTTTGACACGGATCGGAAGGCTCCGCACCGAACGCCTTCGTTAAGGGTATCACATGATCGGTTTTGTTCCAGCAATTACATGGAGAAAGTACATCCTATTTGTAAGTATGGGACTAGAGACTGCGAGACAGCCCCAGGCCTGGATCAAGCAGACACACGTACATAGTGTTCTTCGTGCAGTGATTTTTCAGGTACACTACTTAGTACATATACATCATATGGCACACTGAAATGTACAACTTCTTTCCATTCGTCTTATCACGTTCACATAACTTTTTTCCTTTCCCCAGTTTCTACCATGATTCATCAATACATCCATCGACTAAAGACCAGGACTTCAGGGCACGGCGGCCCGCTCGTATTAGTCTTCGGTGACCAGACGTCGAGTCATAGGTGGCCTGATCACCCACTTGCTTTTGCGTTGAGCGCCAATCGTGCAGTATCGTCTTCAGCGGCGACGCAGCTTCGCTTTTCTTTTCGCTATTGTAGTCGTGGGTTCACCATTCTGCTATCTACAGAGCGAAATGCTCCTGTAGACGGCCTGAAGGTGAAAATGAGATGTGATTTGGTAAAATGGAATTGACCCACGAGCACCCTCGGCTATGAAGAGCAAGTGCTTGCTGAACCGAGACGGCGTTTGCACTTGCTAACATAAAAGGTCTGAATGTAAGCAAAGGCCCTTCTTGGGTCGACGTAAAAACCAACCGAGCTCGGAGGTAGTTTGGCACACCATCCTTCTTGCTCGCGCTATGTTTACCCGAACAAGCAAATGATGAGATCAGTGAGCGACGATAGGTCAAAGAACAAATTCTTCTGTGTCATTTGCTGATGACAAGGCGGATCCGGATAATCCTGTATTCATAACATGTTTTTGTATTATTTTTTTTCCTCTACTGTTGAATGGGACCTTTCTCTGGAAGAATCTGTCGAGATAGGCGACAAATTTGAGCGGGCGGGTATAACGAAAGACAACGTGGACGACGCCCACAAATCCAAATAGCCAGAAACTGGCATCAGGCACGTATGCACGTGTGATGGCCGAGAGACAACTCAAACTTCACACGGGAAACCGCCACCAGACAACTAAGCAGGAAACCTACAATACGATTCCAATGACTGCACACGCCGATGAAGCAGTCGATATTGAAACCATGTTTACTCACAGGCCACCGTTTATTTCGTACTTGAACGGTTGGCGACTGCCGGGTTACATAAATCGAACGACCTGCAAGTAATCCACAAATGGACGAGTTGGCGTGATTCTTCCGTCCACATTATCCCGTATTGAGAATCCGTTGCTTCGCCCGAGATATGCCAGAGAAAACCACGTGGACAGAAACTCCCTATCAGGTAATTTTAAGTCGTGCACGCGACTGCGGCTGAACATCAAACTTTATGTGAGACATAGCTGTCATATGCTACTTACCTGGAAGAAAACATTTTAAAAAGAAGATCAGATAAGCTGCGGAAGAGTCGATGGCAAAAAAATTGCGGGTTCTGACGAAAATAAGCCACCTGATCAGCGACCTTGGTACAAGTTGGCAGTAAGAACAAGTGTGGAAGAGTCGGAGAGGACAGGTTCCGCCTGCGTCTTTTGCTTCTCATGCAGCGGAATTTTGAAGCAGTCTTCGGGTCTGGGAATTGTTAAATGGCCCTACTGGACCAGATTCCCGGTTGGAACTTGGCGGACGACAAAGTTTAGTTCAAAAGGTACTCCGAGTGGAGATTCAGAAGAGCATACCACACCCGGAACAAAAGAACAGAGACCCTGGTAACGACGGCCAGTGATGCGTGGTTCCCGGTTGGGCCGTCAACCTTGTGCGCAAGCTTCCCCATATAAACGTCTCATGCGAAAGTGCACCCACAATTACACTGCCAAAAGGTCACGTAAGAGTCGTCGATCAGACGGCATTCCTTTTTCGGAACAAGCCAGTAAGTTGGACCCACATCGGACGTTGGCCAACCCCCGAGCGCTAATTGTTATGATCATTCTCTTTTTTATTACTTAAAACGCCGTATGATATTTCGGATTTCTATTTTCTTCTTTTATTTAAACGGACGCCTACAAACCGTGAATGGTATAAAGATGTGATGTACCTGCCATGTTTCGCCGTCTGGCACCACGCACTCGACTTGAGAGGTTAAATTCCCCACATTCTAAACTCGAATTCCTCTGATTTTCTTTAATCGCGCGTTCTGTTATCTTTATCCACATCTAGCTTTTCATTAATCATCTCTCTCTCTCTCTCTTGCCATGTCGGATACTATTGTCATAGAAAACCCGACCTTCCCCCTCTGCCTCTTTATCAAGCTCATAGTTCGGCTCCGCCGTGCAAACGCGCGGTACGAGACAATCGCCCATCAATCTCGTCACACGTACCATCCCACGCACCACGCCAAACAACGTGCCTACCGGGCCGGCCTCCGCATCGACACGTCTAAAGCGAATGGCACATTTTCCCCTCCGAATACTAGCACTGTTTCCTATTTTTCAGATTCTTCGGACGATGATGCGGACATGGACATGGACATGGACATTGACATACCTGTTGTCGTGCCCAAAACACCGGTGGTGGCGTGTTTGTCACCACTGGACCTTGATCTAAATCCGGGTGAATTCGTGCTTGGATCGGGGCTCAGCTCGAAGGTCAATGGGGAAGGCAATGAGATGGAGTGGAGCGATGTGCCGCTGCGGGAACCTGCGCCAGGTGCGCCGCGGACGGGTCCAATACCTTTGCCAGGAGTCAAATGCGAATTTTGGGGAGCGGCTAGTGGGACGGAGCTAATGCCCCGGTCGTACCTGGATGATCCCTCGGGGGGAGATATGCGCTGGGGGAGTGGAAGTTTGCGGGATCCGGGGTTTGAGCAGCCGGTAGGTGGGGAGAATGGAGGCTTGGTTGAGACTGACCTCGATGAGAGGTTCATCGCCAGTTAAAGTGGATGGTACGGGATGCCGGTGTGCATGTATGAGTCTCTATCAGTATGTATGTAATAATTCCGGGCCGGGGTGGCCGTGAAAGATAATGTCGCGACGTCACGTGGTGTCGATCTGCAAGCGATGCTTTGTGTGGTGAGACAGCGGTGGCCCTGGCTCGGCGTGTCTGCGTATAAATTCGCGTCGTGTCTGGCCGTGTGCCGCTGTCTGGCACCCGCACCTGCTTTGTGTTCCACGCTGGCGTGTATAAAAAAAGACACAGCATTTCCTCCCTCTCTCTCCATCCACCACCATCTGCCCCGCCACACTCTCTGCATGTCTCCCACCGCCCACGCCCTCATGGCCCGCTCCACCTTCTCCACCGCCGCCTTTGCCCAGCTCGTCCGGCGTCTCCGCCACACCAACGCGCGGTATAACCAGATTGCCCGCCAGTTCCGGTGTCGCGTCCGTCCAACCCACCACGCCAAGAATCGCGCACACCGCGCGGGGCTCCGCGTCGACACCAAAAAAGCCACCGCCCGCCCTGAGGGAGTGGCCCACACACACCTGTTGGTTCAATCCCCTGATCCCGACCAGGCGCGTGCCATCGCCCCTGGGCACGCGATCGGCGGCGACACCTCATATATACTCGAAACGCCGGTGAAGGCCGACATTGTCCCCGAGAAGATCGTGCGGAAGCGGCGTCGCCGCGATGGAAGCCAGCGCGTCACGCTGCGTCTACCACCGCTCAAGCTGCACTTGAACGTCGACCGTCCGGATGGCATGGCATTCCCGGAGTCGGTGCCCGGCGCACCGAGGCTGATGCCGCGACAGCTCCCCGAGGATGAGTGTGGCATGGAGGAGATGACACTTGCATCGTCCTCATGTCAGTGTGATTTCATTTGGTGACATAGCGTAAATACTGACAGTGCCCATCTTCTGAATAGCCACGGACGAGTCGGATTCGCTGTTGACCCCGCCAGTATGTAGCATATATGCGCTTATCTTGGCTGGTTTCTGATTTTTTTTTGCATACAGTTTGGTTCCCAGAGGCACTCCGGTCTCTGCATTACGATTCCGCCACGCAGTTCGAAGCGGAAGTTGGAAGATGTCGAAGCAGATGAGGGCGATGAATACCCTCAGCAGCCTAGAGTTAGCTTTTTTTCTATGATAATTCGCGCTCTCAACTCATGCCATGATAGCGTCTTCTCAGGTCCCGGTGGGACGAGTCTTACGGGCAAATTGAACGGACGAGTTCTTGAACACTTTATGAAGACATGCAATGAACGCTATCACTTTTTATCCAACCACGCACACCAAACGGTATCTTATATCCAGCACAATTTTTTGGACTGTTTTTTTTGCGTACAACTGCCCTGGTCAGTCTACGTGTACCATTCATTGAACGCTCTACGCTAGCTTGTTTTCTTTTGGACCTTCCTAATACGGCCGTCGCGCACTGTTTGTCGGGGTTATCTTATTATCCAAAGCAAATATTAACGTTGAGTTGTCCTTTGACCGAGTCGATTGCGCAAGCGAACAAGCATGTCTGATCCGACCACACAATCCAACTATGACGCGATCGCCACCACGGACGTCGAACTTGACTGGAAGGTTGATTTCGACACCCAGACGATCTCTGGGTCGGTGGCTCATCGATTGACTGTGATCGCTGAGGACGGCGTGGACGAGGTCGTGTACGTCTTCTGGCGTCTTGTTCGCGAGATAACATCGACCGTTCAATTGTACGTACGTATCTACGCACATGTAGATTTGACACGTCGGGCTTGGAGGTGGCCAAGGCAGAGGTGAAGATTGGGGAAGAGGCATGGGAGGGCGTACAGGTATGTTTCTCTATCTCGGTGGTATAATCATACCTGCTAATTTACTTGCGATTTAGTTTCTCCTTGGAGATGCTCACCCGGTGATGGGGTCTGCACTGACCGTCCGCCTCGGCCGTGCTGTCCGAGCGGATGTGAGCGTGAGCGTCAAGGTGACGTACAAGACACGGCAGAGCAAGGCGCTGCAGTGGTTGGACCCTCTGTGCGTCTCTCTAACTCGCCTTTTACCTTTATTTTATCTATTTTGGCAGTCAGACGCAGGGAGAAAGACACCCGTATTTGTTCAGCCAGTGTCAACCCATCTATGCTCGTGCTTTGGTGCCCATTCAAGGTACGCATATACATGTGCGGGGTCGCGAACTCGTTGACTATTTCGTTCGGTACTGTACTGTGACGTGCGCGACGACCAGATTCCCCCTCTGTGAAAACCGTACGTGTTTCCTTGCGCATCCCACCCTGTAGTCACTAAGTGCGTGAGATGCGCATGGCCCTTGGGGAGTAGAGGTACCACGCGCGCGTCACGTCCACGTTACCGGTGCTCATGTCTGCCATCCGGACTGCTCCACCAGTTGATGGGTTTCCAAGCGAGGATGAGCTTGGGAAGAAATGGGTGACGTACGAGTACGACCAGGTGTGTACATGCCCCTCGACCCTATATGCACCATGACGTGACAACGATAAGCCGATCTCGATCCCTCCTTACCTCCTCGCGATCGCCTCGGGGAACGTGGTCTATCGCGCGTTTGAGGTCCCCAAGGGGAAGCAGTGGACGAGCGGTGTATGGGCCGAGCCGGGCGTCGTGGACGCGGCGTGGTACGAGTTCCATAGGGACGCGCCAAGGTGAGCTCCGTTGCCTCGGGCCATGTTATGGTCCGTCCGACCATACGCGATGAATCCTGATGTTATTAGATTCCTGGCGGAAGAAGAGGAGTTGACAATTCCATACCACTTTGGGGTGTACGACCTGCTGGTGTTGCCCCCGGCGTTTCCTTATGGTGGGATGGTGCGTCCTTGTGGTCGTCTTCTCTTCGTGCGCTGCTCATTCGCGGGGTATCGTAGGAAAACGCGTGCTTAACGTTTGTTACGCCGAGTGAGCATCGCCCGGATGTCGTTCTTGTCGTTTCGAGACGGAAATCTGACCGTATTTTGATCTATGTTTGGAGCGCTTCTCACGGGCGACAGGAGCCTCGTCGACGTCGTCGTGCACGAGATCACTCACTCTTGGTTCGGCAATGGCGTTACGTACGTTCATCTCAGTCCGTTTTCGCTGTTTGTTGCTGAATTTCTTCATCATGCTACTGCCCCTGGATCGCAACTTCTTCGTCCTCCGAACAGACAAGCCGATTCGTCCCACTTTTGGCTCAACGAAGGCTGGACGACGTACGTGGAGCGTTTACTCGTCGGGCGTCTGCATACGCCCGCCCATCGTGGACTGGCATACTTGATCGGACGCAAGGCGCTCGACGACGACCTTGCGAGGTACGCCGACCAGCCGAAGTACCAGCGGTTGCAGATCGACTTCGACAAGGGTGAGGACCCGGACGACGCGTACGGAGATGTGCCGTACGAGAAAGGGAGCAATTTCTTGCTATATCTCGGTGCGTTGCTCTGTCCTCTCTTTGTGCGTTGTCGCACTCAAACTTTGAACGCACATGCACATCTTGAAAGAGAGGACGGTGGGCGGGCCGGACGTGTTTCTACCGTACGTGAAGCATTACGTGAAGACATTCATAGGGCAGAGCATCACCACGCAACAATGGAAGGTCGATATTCTGGCGTATTTCAGCGCCGATGAACGAGTGCGCGAGAAGCTCGCGGGCGTTCTCTGGGATGTACGTTGCGTGTTTACTGCCTTTTTTTTTCGCGTGCCGACCCGACATGGACTGGGCTCGTGGACGCTGACTGACCTATAAACGGGCGATGCGATGGTGTCACTGCTCGTGAACAGGAATGGCTGCATGGTGAAGGGTTGACGTTGCCTGCACCGGTCGAGTACGACGAGTCGCTCGCTGCCGCGGCCCTCGTACTTGCCGCGCGATGGGACGCGTCGCGTACCACGACCGACGTGTCCCACCTAGATTTCAAGCCGGAGGACGTGGCAGGTATGGACACAAATCAAATAAGTGCGTTTTTCTTTCTTTCCTGTCAACTGACTCGAGCGGGCTTGTACCCTCGTTTTATATTGCAACGGCGTACAGTCGTCTTCCTCGAACGTCTTCAGTCGGAAGAGATAAAGCCGCTCCCACACACGCACGTCGGCCTCCTTGGCTCCGTGTACGCCCTCGCGCGCACGCCCAACGCCGAGCTGCGTCTCCGGTTCTACCAGGTCGCCCTGCGTCTCGCCGTCGGAGGAGTCCAAGGAAACGCCGACTCCTCCGGCGGCTCGAGCTCGGAATCTGCCACGAGCGCAGCGCAGGTGTACGCGCGGGAAGCAGCCCGATGGGTCGTCGGCGCGGACGGCACGGGCGTGGTGAAAGGCCGCATGAAGTTTTGTCGGCCTGTGTTCAGGGACGTGGCCGCCGTCGATAAAGGGTTGGCGGTGAGGACGTACGAGGCGCATAAGGAGGCATTTCATCCGATCGCGAGGAGTTTGATCGAGAAGGTACGATATCCTTTTTTTTTTTAAAAAAAAAAAAAGAAATATATGTATTGGGGGTAATGATTCGGGATTTTAGGATTTGGGAATATATGCGGCGGTGTAAAGCTAGTAGAGAATGTGGTATTCGAAATCTGGGAGTTACAGGCACTCGTAAAAAAAATTATGCTGTATATTGTTAGTTGGGATGGCAAGCCACTATACAAGCACTTATATCCCCTTTGGATGAAACATAGTAGGTCAATGTCACTGTCGAAGAACTTCATCAACTGTGATTGGGTAGAGAAGGTGCTGGCTACAGCCACCTCGACCATCTTTATCCCTCAAAAAAGCACTCTGATCACTATTTTGAATCACATCGGAAAACCAACCCATGGCCTTGTACAGAAATGTCACCCAAATTACAGACCATACAGACTTCAACAGACTCCATGGGGCTCCACAGAGGAGGGTTGTTTTGCTGATGCAGCCAATGACAGATACTCAGTTCATACAGCAGGTCACCTTTCAAGAAAGAAAATGATGATGTACTCATTTGTACTACCCATGCCTGGGATGTGTGCATATCATGATGCCGGACAAGTCTGTCAAACAAAGTCTACTTTTGTTGTCCACTGAGTTTACTAAGAGTATGGATAAGAAAAATATCTAATCATTTGTTCAGAATGGGCAATGGTAAATTTGTTAATGACATATCTATTAGCAAATTTAATATATTTTGCATATTCTTGCTCAGAATAGATAACAAAAACTACAAGCTGTTTTTTATAAGTTTAGGTAGATAAAAATCATAAAATACAATCAGACCTACAGTGACCTCCAATACCTAACCTCAATGTGGTGCACAAAGCACACCACCAACACCTGTGGGAATATCACTTAGCTTTAGTAATATAAAAGGAAGTACATACTTCTAGCTACAAATCGGTCCATAGATCATGTGATTTGGACTAGTGGCTGTGGATATACACATATTTTAATCCAATAATACTATTGCAACAGTTTTGCATATTTTAAAATAAAGAAGGTATCCTGGATATATTAATACTTAGTATAGCCCCCTTTCACCTTTAGCACTGCTTGAATCCTCCTAGGCATGCTTTCAACCAACTTTTGACACTCCTCAACTGATATCCTCTCCCACTCCACTTCAGCTCTCTCCTATAATGCTTGAATTCCACTAGAGGGATGTTCATGCTCTGCAAGCCTCCTCTTGAGGTAACCCCAGAGATATTGAATGGGGTTTAGGTCAGGGGACTGTGCAGGCCATACCATAGTCCTAAATTCCTGCTCTTCTAACCACTCCCTGACCTTCTTGCAGGTATACTTGGGGTCATTGTCTTGCTGAAAGATAGTGTGAGAAGAATTAAGACCATGAAACTCAAGGGTGTTCATGAGTTTTTCCTTCAAAATCTGAAAGTATAGGTCTCCATCCATCCTGCCATCAATCTTAGCAGCATAGCCAACTCCCTGCCAAGTCATACAGTCCCACATCATCAAGGAACCTCCTCCAAATTTGAGGGTTTGATCTACTAGTCTATCACTGAGCTCCTCACCTGTCTTTTTCCAAGTCCACTTGTGTTCATCTGACCTCAGACAATTGATTTTGGTCTCATCAGACTAGACTACCTTCTTCCAGTCCTCCAGAGTCCAGTCCTTGTGAGCATAGGAAAAATCCAAACAAGCTTTATGATGCCTGGTAGAGAGAAGAGGGCATTTGGACTTGACTACAGCTTTCATACCAGACTTTTTCAAGTGCTGGTGAACTGTACTAGTGGAGAGGGGTTGGTTAACAATATTGATGAGGGCTTTGGTCACTTGGACAGCATTTTCTGCCTTTTGAGTGGAAATAAGATGAATGGCATGATACATATTGACAGGAGAAAGCTTAGATGAACAGCCTCCTATGGACTTCTGGAGCTCAGAACACTCCTTAGAATGCAACCTGGATATGGTAGAGACATGGACACCAGTGGTAGCAGCAATAGAGTGGCAGATTGGCCTGTGTCCAACATAGAAATGGTGTTCTTTTTAGTAGAAGTAAGAGATCTTATGATAATGGTGGTTGAGAATCAAGAGATGTGTGAATGTTTTTAAACTCCAAGATACTCCTTGTATGTGTATCTTTGTTTGTAGAATTAAACCAGATCAAATCTCATTCAGTTTCATTCAGATTTTATCTTACTCTCAAAAAGGTGCAAAACTATTGCAATGGTATTGTTATGACCTCAGGCATGAGACCCTTAGTATCACACTGGCTGGACAATCTTACAGCTCCCACTATAGATGGTGAAATAAAGAAATGAAGTGCAAGATGGACTGACAACCAGATTGACACCAGACTGACAAGACTGACAGTTGTGAGGAAAGTGTAGCTTTACTCTTTAATATTCTGTAGCTCAAGTCTCATGACTGAACACCAACAAGAATATAAGTGGATTAAGCTAAGGTAGATGGTACATGTGAACCTCTATTTATATTCTAAGGAGTATATGCATGGACTGAGTTGTGCATAGTCCTATGATCTAAATAAGGTACTAGCTACCAAGTGAGCCCAGAATAATACAGAAGTGTGTTGAGGGTGTGTACAGATTTAGATAAGGAGGAAATAGGAAAGAAGTATACAGAAAAGGTAAATGAAAGTATGTACTAGGTGATGAGAGGGATTTATCCTAGGATCATTAGGATCCATGATCCAATAAGTGTTTCAAAGGCAATGACTACAATTATAATATACTATTTTGTATAAGTATAGTACTGGTGTTGTAACAGGTATCATCAGATTCACATAGGTGTATATCCACAGCCACTAGTCTAAATCACATGATCCAGGGACTGATTTGTAGCTAGGAGTATGTACTTCCTTTTATATCACTAAAGCTAAGAGATATTTTCATGAGTATTAGCAGTGCACTTTGTGTACCACATTGAGGTTAGGCATTGCAACAGTTTTGGAGGTCACTATATAGTAGTTATAATATTTAGAACTTAAGAAAAGTAATTTATATCCTTTAGGAGTTTAGAGATTTAGTTCAATATACATGTGGTTTCAAAGACAATCAAGGAAGTAAAGTATATCAGGTGAATAGAAGAATAGTACACCTTTAGAATATTAGTACTATAGAACCCTTAGTATTTGGACATTTAGAATATTATTGCCCAAAGATCCAAAGCAAAATAAAAGATCACTGTATTATATCTTTTCAAAATTCAGAAGTTTAATTCAATTATATAGTTTCAAAGTATATATGAGAAACTTGAAAGCCTATTAAATATATAGAGAAATAGAATATTTCCAGAATCTTAGTATCATTATGTTTTAGTATTTATGGCCTCTAGAACTTCATTATACTGTATATTCAAAGATTTAAAGCAAAACAGAAGATTATATATCTAATTGTGTTTTATCCACCTAAACTTATAGATAAATTGGTTACAAAACAATCCATTTATTCTATCTATATATGTGTCTCTGTGCTATATGTCTAGAAAAGACTAAATGACATAAGTATTAAAGTCTTCTAGTCTGAAATCTCTAAAAATCTCTATTTAGTACTATATTGAAATTAGATCTGTGTCCAACTTTGAGAAGGATAACTCCAGAACTCTGGAGTTGATGGGGTCAGATAGTGTTAAAGCACTGAGGGCCAGTGAGTGGACAAGGAAGGATGTGACTAGATAGAACTTCAGCTTCACCTTATATGGTTTACTCTTATACAGATCCTAGTCCTGAATTTAGAGAGAGTTAGAGGTTGGAGCTAGGAGCTGTTCAACAACTACTAGACAAAAGTGATATGGTATGATCAATGGGGAAACATATATGTACTTGATATTCTTTTGTATGTTATGCTTGGTCTAATTTCTAAATGTGCCAATACTGTTTCTGTTAGGAAACAGGTTCTCCCACCTTGCTGACAAGGCTAGGTGTTACAACACCAGTACCTTACTACTATAAAATGGTATGCTATAGTTGTAGTTACTATCCTTATTATACCTATTGGATTGTTAATGTAGATGATTTACCAAAAACTCCTACTTACACTGTACATACTTTTATTTACCTTTCCTTTACTCTTCTTTTATACACTGTATTTAGATAATCATTGCACTCCTGTACCAATGAACTCCTGTATTTAGCTGAGCACACTTGATGACCCTCTTCCTTATTTAGCATTAGAATACAGCACAGCTTTGTCTATGTGCATGCTTCTTAAAGTATAAATAGGAGACTGTATGTACCAAGCACCTACCTAATCCACTTGTACTTTTATTGGCATTCAGTTGCAAGACTTGAGCTACAGAGAGTTAAAGATAAAGCCACTATCCATCCTCAGTCTTGTTTTCACTCATCACTCTACTCTTTACCTTGCTAGCTACATATAGTGGTCACTGTAAGATTGTCCAGCCAGTGTGGTACTAAAGGTCTTTGTGCCTGAAGTCACAACAAGTACATACCTAGCAGATTCACTGTTACATAGGACATGTGCACAGTCTTTGCACATGCTCACAGCACAGTCACTAAGATGTTGTGGATGGGTAGTGATCTTGTTTCCAATATTCAGAGGTTAATACTTACAAGGAATATGACAGCAAACTCAATTTTGCAACAGACAGCTGAACTTCACCTGACCATCAAACCTTCATAGCATTTACTATACATCTGGAACATGAGGGCAAACCACTTGCAATGCCATTAGACATTGTCAAGGCCAGCCAGGTGAGTACTTTACCTTATTGTGAGCAGATCAGCCACCAATGTAAATACAGTCACATACAGGCCTTGAATTAGCAAACATGTTTATCGAGAAGCTAGAAGAGTTCAGGTTGGAGAACAAAGTACATGTGTGCATGATGAATGACTTACCTTTGAGTGAAATAGCCTCCAGATCCTTGGAGTAACATGCAACAACATGTCAAACAATGACATAATGATTAAGCAGATAGATGAGAAGATTCCCATATTTCCAGGAATGTCTAGTTGTATGCACTGTTTCTGTTACAACATCAGTACTATACTACTATAAAATAGTATGTTACAGTTGTATTTGTTACCTTTAGAATACATATTGGATCATAGATACAGTGAGCAACAAAACTGTTGCAATGCTTAACCTCAATCTGGTGTATGAAGTGTACTGCAATCACATGTGGGAATATTGCTTAGCTTTGATGAGACCAAATATAGTAGTCACTCTTGGCTACAAATCATCCTTCTAGATCATGTGATTAAAATCACAGGCTCATGAGATATACTCTAATTAATCAAGGGTACTCATTGCAACAGTTTTGTTGTTGATATCAAGGGTATCATAAATTAGTATGAAGTGTATCCTCTTTTGGCCTCAATCACCTCCTGAATCCTTCTGGGCATACTCTGGATCAACTCCTGACAGTGCTCTATTCCAATCTTCTCCCAATCTATCTAAATGCACTCCAAAAGTTCTAATATCCCTTTGGGTGGCTTAGGATAATCTGCTAGCCTTCTCTTGAGAAGAAACCACAAATGTTCTATAGGATTGAGGTCTGGAGACTGAGCAGGCCACACCATGACCTCAAAATCATGGTCTGAAAACCAATCCCTGGCCTTCTTGCTAGTGTGCTTGGGGTCATTATCCTACTGGAAAATGATATCCTCTGGAGATTTGCCATAATATTGTAGGGTTCCTTGAAGCTCATCATCCAAAATCTGTACATAGAGGTCAGCATCCATCCTACCATCAATCTTGCAAGCCATTCCCACTCCTTTCAAAGTCATACAACCCCATATCATCAAAGAACCTCCTCCAAACTTCACTGTTCCTTCTACAAGCCTATTACTAAGGCTCTCTCTTGTCTTTTTCCACACCCATTTCCTACCATCTGACCAAATAACTTGCTTCCAATCCTCTACAGTCCAATACTGATGACTCTCAGCAAAGATATGATTTGGGTTTCTGCTCTTCCCTTAGACAAAAAGATGCTGATCTCCTTTCAATGATCTGGGTTTTGCCCTTCTCTCAAATAAAAAGGTGTCACTTTGACCCTGGTGACTTCTGTAAGAAGCTAGCCATGATTCCTCCCTCCTTATTGGAACCATGAGGATTTTTGAATGATCTGATTGAACCTTCCATACAAAAGTTTCTTGAACTACAACCTCCTTGACAGCTATAGACCCTTGAAGGTGTAGTACACCACTAAGTCACTTGATAAAGTTGTTGCAGAAGTTCTTCATCTGCTAACTTGACTCTGGTATAGCAGACCAGATATTTGAAGAACTACTTTGGACTTTGTACCTGGTTTTTTGATCCTGAACTGTCTTGATGAAGATCAGACACTTGTTGCTGGTGTCCATGCCTTCTATTGCAACTGATCTATCTCAGATTCTGAATACTCCCTAGACATGATAGAAGCTGACCTGACTGCCACCTGGACATGTAGAAAACTGTCTCTGACTTTGTGACACATTTGAAGATGTCACCCCTGATCCTTGCCTAGATATGCAGTAAACTGTCTCTGACTTCTTGACACATTAGAAGATGTCACCCCTGGGACTCTTGCCTGGACATGTGTAGAACTGTCTATAACTTTTTGACAAACCTTGTCAACTCCAACCATGAGTCTGACTGATTGATTGGCTGTACTTCTTGTGTCACAAAACATGGGATACCAAAGCCCTTACTGCTTCTCCTTAATGAACCTGCTTCCATTCCTGGAAAGGAAGCTACTGACCTTGTTGACTCTCACAGAAGTACTTGACAACCAAGGAAATGTTTATGCCCTCTTGTTAAATATGATGTGGTCACCCCTTTTCAAGGCCTTGTGAACTTTGGTAATTGATTCTCTCCTAGCTACTCTAATGTAGCAGGATTTTTTGAACAGGACTTGATAATGAAGAACCTTTCCTTGGATTAATCTTCTAACATGACATGAACTGCTATCCTGATGATTTGATGTCTCTATCTCCTCAAGCCTCCCCTTATTGTTCAGATCTCTTCCTGATATAACCCTGATAAAATGATGATGCTTCCCATACTCTTGGAAAAAACTACTCCAATGCTCTGATTGCACTTTTTCTTTTTGATCTTTGATTTGATGGTTGTGGTAGACTATGATGCTATGAAGGGGGTAATTTCACACTTTATCCACAAAAACATCTGACCCCAATGATGCATCCTCTTTCTTTTCTAAGAATAAAACATCCCAAAATTCCACCTTTCAACAAGTCTATCCTTAATTACATCTTGATGAATACCTCAGCTAAGGAACTGACAAAACTCCTTCTTTCCTTGATGATTCAACTACCACAGTTCAATGAAAAGAAATGGAATACACAAACCATTAGGTTGAAACATACCTCCAGATCTTCTTTGAATCTTGTCTTGCTTCACAGACAGATATTGTCTCCCACAAAGAACTTTTACACCAATATTGCTTCTATTTGAAAACCAAACTACTGCTAACCTCCTTATTACCCTATTATAGAAACAATACATCTGAATCCTCCAACTCCACCAGATCTTGTTAATGACAAAGAATGATTTGAAATGAAATGGATCTTAAAATCCTGCAGTATGCTCTATGACCAGTGGAACTTGAAATAGATAAGGACACCTTTAAGGACTATAAAGTCTTGATCCCAGACTTTCTCCCACATCCTTTACCTTAAACCTTGTCTATTAAAAACACTCCTCTATTGCACTCTTGACCCTTACTATGACTGCTATCACCCCATCATCTTCCTATGAATTCATTCTCCCTTGTCTTGCTATAGATTCCTACCAACTCTCTGCACCACCAGAAATCTTAGAAATCCTTGCCTTCTTCCTGACAGATGACCAGATCATTACATACCTTGATATCCACATTGTCCCTGAATCTTTGATTTACTACCTTGTTTGCTCATTTCAAGACCATTTCTTTTTATCTTGTGCCTTCAATGATCTTGGAGATCAAAGATTTCTCTCTCTGATACTTACCTACTCTCTTTTATGAACTCTCTCTCATCAAAGAACTGTTATGCTTGGTCCGGGTAGGAACAAACGTAGACTCGATAAAGCAAACCAATCAGCTCAACAGTACAACAGCTGAAGAGACTACCTTCGGAGAAGGATTTGTATCAGGATGAAGCAGAGGTGAAGGTTCGACGATGCAAGCTCCAACGCATTCAAGAGGAAGAGAGTGGATTAGACTCAAGTCTCGAGTAGATCTAGCTTAGGGTACAAGCTGGACTATTGACAGTTTAAGTACTAATCGTAAGGGTGTACGGACCAAGAGAGAATAAGGAAAAGAGGATATCGTATGAGCAGAAGAGAATAGCCGATTGGCTGAAGAGAAATCGTACAATATACAAAATATGGGAAAGGAAATAAAAGTCCGTGTTGGAACGGACAATCGCCTAATCATAATGAGTAAGCGTGAAGAAGAGAAGGGGAAAGATCCGTGTTGGAACGGATCGTGACTAATCGCATATGACGCGTTAAAGCGTCCAAGTAATACACGGTAATCTGAAGAAAAGATAATCGTAAAGAGGAAAGGAAAAAGAAAAGGAAAAGTTGTAACATTACCCCCTTCATATGGGTAAAGTCACCTGAATTTACAAAGAAAAGAAAATGTCAAGGTTAAAATGAAGTAAAAGCCCGTTCACCCGTAATATTGTCCCAGGCGTCCTGGTCATAGTCCGGTTCTTCATTCCGGAATAAATCATCGTCTTCTTCGTCATGTCGTGGGATATGGATCGTCATGCTAAACCCAGATGAAGTGGTAGCCCTAGTGGACGTGGTAATGGATGACTCGGCGGTTAGCAAGGTAGTGAAAGACGTATCTGCTACGTCAGAGCGGGGAGAGCCGGGTTCGGAGGGTGGAGAGTCTGCATCGGGGCCGAAAGTACGAGGCCAGGGTTTATCAATGTCTGGGATGGCGTTCCAACCAGTGGGAACAGCGGAGGGCGACTGAGGAGACGAACGTCGAGAGCGTCGACGAGAGGATCGAGAAGACGGTGGAGAACTAGACAGGGTGCGATGACGCCAATGGTAGGGGCATCTGTACTGAGGGTGGCCAGGGGCGAGCCAATGGCAGAAGGTGCAACAGTAGAGGAGACAGTTGGTGCGAATATGTCCTAACCTCCAACAATAGAAACATGCTTGAGCATACATCGGGTGAGAAGGGGAGAGGGGGACGCTACGATATGGCGTCTCAGCGGCAACAAGGGCTTGTTCTTCGGCAGACCCAATCGGGGAGGAAGATGCAGAGGGGGTGGACGGAGGTGGAAGACCCAGGGGAGAACTTGGTGGAGAGTGAGGAGGCAGTATGGGGAGTGGTTCTTCGTCGTCAGGGTTGTTGATGAGAGTGAGTTGACGAGTGGCTTCCTCGGCAATGGTTAATCCTCTAAGTTGTTCTAGGGCGTGGGCGATGGTGTTTCTCTGTCCTCCAAGTGCTCTAGCCAGTATAGCACACGCGAGAGTCGGGGGATCTTCTTCTGCAGGAAGGGCGGTCATGATGAGGTCGTTGTTACGAAGGGCAAGTACAAGATAATGAAGAGGGGACGAAGGGGCAATCAAAGAGTCCAAAATAAGGGCAGTGTGTGAATCTAGAAAAATGGCCACCATTGAATCTAACAAAGTGGTATCGTCAACGGGAGGAGAGAGTTCGGAGATATAAACAGGCTCAATATATTCATAAGTGGAGGGTTGCGCAGGGGGGATGGCCATTGCTGCAAAGGTGGACAGTAGCGCAGAGATGTTGTTGGTGAATGGTGCGAATCGAGGACAAAGGAGGGAAGACTTTTGGACGAGTCTTTTTATATTTGTCGAGAACGTCCTTGGCATTCTTCAAATTCCGCTCAGGTTCCCAGGAGTTGTCCGTCGTGGGATATCCTTTCCACTTTATCAAAAACTCCCGATATCTCGGAGTTCCTCTATGCCATATCACCTGTTCCACTTCATATTCTTCTTCGCCTTCTATAAGTTCCGGAGGTGGGGCCAGGAAGTTCGGGCCATGAGCGCTGTTTTCGTGATAGAGAGTAAGGAGGGAGGCGTGAAATGTGTTATGTATCTTCCACATTTGAGGGAGGCAGAGTCTATACATGATCGGAGATAGGACATCAGTGATCGTAAACGGTCCTTCTCATTTCGGCATAAATTTAGGGTTTGGCAGGGAACGTTTCAAGTTCTGTGCTTCTAACCACACCTTTTCTCCTTTTGCGAATGGTGTAAATGGCTTCTTCGACCGAGCTTTCATCACCTGTCTGGCCAATTCGTGTGCCGCCAGGGCTTCTTCTCGTGCTGCGGAAAGGGTTCTGAGACGTTCTTCGACCGCAGGGAGGTTTGTATCCGAAATGATCATGGGGAGGGGTTGGGGTTCATAGCCATACATGAGGTAGAACGGCGATTGATTCGTGACGGAATGAGGACAGCGGTTGTGTGCAAATTCTG
>JBBPKB010000084.1:0-20937 GCA_038089035.1 Boletellus dicymbophilus
AAAGAAGTCGATGGCATTGGCGCACGTGTCCATTCCCTGCGAAACATCGTGATACAGAACGAACAGACACAGACAAGCTTGTCCGACCGTCATGAATGCTGCATACTACTGATGCAGAACAGTTGGGCCCGGAATTTTCTTAGGATAACATCATATGATACTGTCGGTTGACCGGATCGACCGACCGTTAATCATGCTATGGCTCTTTTTCGCTCCGGGTTACCTCCCTCGGACATGCTAGTTGTTGCTTTTCGTGGCGCTAGTAATTTATGAACCGTATTCCTCGCCTTCGTCATGGATATCGCTTTCAAGTGGTGAGTGCTGCACTCGTCAGCGGCGACTCTCCCCGTAAGAATTTTCAGAACTCAGGCACCCGCTCAATGACCTGCAGTATTATAAGACGATTCTCCCTGGTACGCCAACGTTTCGCAATTAATAATAACCAGTTTGGCAAGTTCACCTCTATTATCAGGAATTAGGCTATGTACTCTCAGCGATACGGCATAAGCTGGGCTCTGATGAAACATTAACATCAAAGCAAATATGAACGGCTGTGCATATCTCCTGCGGATCTATTCTAGTTAACGAAACCGAGCCCGTAAGTATCAGTGTGGTTAATATACTGAAACGTAACCTGAATCGGGGCCGCAATGGCAACATAGAACTTCCCAGATCGATGTGACGCATACGTCAATGGAAGCTTCCAACTCTGGCCTTCAAGGGACTGTTTGTGGGCGGTATATATATTACCTTATTCCTAGTACATATTTATGGTGCGTAACAGGGCTAGCTTTGTTCCTGGGCGATACCTCTTACCGACTTCGACTCACCGCGAACGAGATCTTGCCAATCTCGATCTTATCTTGGAGCTCCCTCGAGGCGTGCTGGCCATCGTATAACGGTAACTTACAACCTACAGAACGAGTGTTGAATGCTTCCCCCTTCGGATCTCAAACGGGGTTGAACACTCGCGGACGTGATCACCCTCGCAAACTTGATCGATGGTCACGAATCTTGTTCTCCTGATGCACGTGTATCTTAGCGAAAACTGTTTCTCAACAATGATCTCGAATTCTTCGTCGTGCGCGAACGAAGGTCTGCATATCGTTCGCCGGTCAGTATTGCGCAAAGCTTTTGGACCGCGTGCACGTGCACGCGCGCGCGTCACAGGCCACGAGTCCCGCTCCACGACAGCACGGTGCCAAAGTTCTAGGCCTCGCAAAACCAGATCGTTCAATGACTCACCGTGAGAACCGTTCGTCATGGTTCCAGGGCCAATGGACGCACGATACGTCCTTCTCGGTCTTCGGTATCCAACGATTATCCGCTTTGACGACAGGTGAGATAAAATCGCCCCTCTTTCCACGGACGCGGAGCCGCATCTTGGGACTAATCCGTTTCATACGGCGGTCTAGCGGTAGATCACACGAAGTGAAATCTACGAGGTAGACGGTTATCAAGCTGCATCAAGGATGACGGTCGTGTGCTACGTCATGCATCGTGTACATACCTGTGAACCAAGGGCCCGTCAATGTGGACATCGTCACACGTATCAGTGAGATCGATTCAAACGAGCGGGTGAAGTCTATCGTTGCCGTGACTGACGGGAAGCATAGACTCATATAGGTAGGGCCGGGGCTCCTTGGTCCGCCTTAAACTGATAGCGAACTCCTTCGGCCCTTGTGGCTGGCTGTGGGCCCTGGGTTTAAGATGCATTTTTAGCCGTCAGAATGCTACCTGCAACATAGATACGAAACTTGACGGGCACCGGCGCCAATGTTTAGCGCAAACATCGAAACCTTATATTATGGATTATTATTCCACACAAAATTCCGTACCGTCTGGCTAAAAGTGGAGGTACGTATATCATAACTACATGGTATATCTCGAACGTACTAGGCCGGTTGATCAAAAATACTCCTTCGGATATTCTAATGACGCTGCACCCGGGCTTCGATCCGGGACCTCGTTCCAGACATGCAACTCCGTCAACATGTCCTGCTCAGAGGCGGGTTCCTCACCTTCCTTGTTAATTTTCTCCTGCTTAAACAGTAAGGACGCTAAACCCGAAATGTCCAGATGGAGTGACCGCCTGAAGAGTTCTCCATTCTTCGTGAACGTCACCCTACTACAATCGATGCAGGAATCGTCCATGAGTTGTTGAAGTCGTTGCCTAGCCCCGTCGAGATCGGCGCTTGCTGTGCTTTTGGGCAAATACGCGAGATGAACATCGTCCTTGGCGAACACTGCCCCAACTGTGTCTTTCCACCATTTCTCCGCACATTCTTGATCGGGGGCTCCGATGACCACGACAATCAGCGGCGAAAGATCACCACCATAGGTGACATTGAAATACTCCCACTGCGATTTGATGCTCCTAGAATCTTCCATTTTTACGCAGAAAACGAGGAGGTCGGCGCCGCGTTTCACGACCGTGACCTTCGGCGTGCCTTCCTCCGAATTGTCAGGGGACACCTGATAGACGCGGTATTGACGCTCAGGTGTATATTTGATGTCTTGTTTAAATGGAAGCTTGCTGCGCGATATTTTATTCGAGAACGATATCGGACTGCGAAGGCTGAGTGGGCTAAGAGAAAGGGGGATGGGGTTGGGGTTTTGGAAGAATAGGGTGTACCTCCTGCCAATAAAGCCCGGGCGAGTGTGCACAGGGCGGCAGCTTCCGTACATCTCGCACAGGATGATGTTGGACAGGCGTGCATTGGGGCTGTCCCTTGGAGATAACATGGCGCGGATGTCAGAATACGCGGATTCCATCCAGCTGCGTTCGAGCGGCTTCCACTGCTGAGTACGACATGTACGGACGATCATCCGAGTCACGGCTGCTCTGGACACCTCCCGCCGCTGCTCGAGAGTAACGTTCTCGCCGGAGGACTCGAGCGTCGTCACACAAGCGTGGCCTGCAAAAAACATCTTTAGCTTGGCGAACTGAGGCGCATTGTCACGCCACCACGTCTCCATATCACCCTCTTGGTTCTCGAGGCCAGTGACCACTATGGCGATAGGGACCTTCCTTCTGCAGATAGCAGAATAAAATACGTGGTAATTTGTGAGCAGTGCAGATCGGACGCGCGTTCCGCGCACACAGTAGACAAGCAGGTCGACGCCGTCGGTCTTGGCAAGTTCGTGCAGGAGCTCCTTGAGATACGCCTCCGCTTTCTCTGCAGGAACAGAACCCTGAGTACCCTCGTCTAGCCCTGCCGTGTCCCATATAGCAAATTTCCGATCGTCTAGGCTCAGGTGGCGTCGTGTGTAGTTGAGCGTGCAGCCAAGCGCCCCACTAGAAGTCTGGGAGACTTTACTCCCCGCGATCAGGTTGACCAGGGAGCTCTTTCCCACGCCGCTCTCCCCGAACACAACGACGTTTTTGATGCCGTCCTGTAAGTACGGTCTGTCGGCGAAGACTGCAACTCACTGTGCGCCGTGAATGCTCACCTTAGCTGGTTCCACGTTAATAAAATCATCTCCTGGGATTATTATCTAACAAGCGTAGTCAATACCGACGGAAGCACATCTAATCTTGGAGAAATCACCGCACCTTTCTGAGCTTTACCATGGTGCGCACGAGGTATGTTCAGAAGTCGCAATATCGCGTCCTAGGCGTAAAATTGCGTTGGTGATAAGTTAGGTGACGACCTGATGCCCACTCTGCTATTTCCTAAATGCCAACGGCGGTCTATATGCTTTCCAGGTTCCACGGAGACATCAACGGGACCTCAAGGATGGGGCGTGTTGGATTTTGACGCCCATCAAGAACGTTGATGTTCATCTTAAGTCCCTGCGAAGCAGAACTGCCTTATGGCACTTCCCGGAATCAGCCTCGGTGGAGGCACGCGTACACCGCATTGTCAGGGATCCTGGCTTTGAATAGGTAAGTGGGAGACGTCACTGATGTTATAGCTTGAGCCACCCATCCAACGTGTCCTTCGGGACTGCTTATCGATTGGACCGAATTCAAATGGCAGTGCCTGCGGGGTGATCAATAACGCCAAATTATCACCTCTGCGTCAAGAGAGGTGGGCTGAGGACCCGATGACGTTTAATGTAGCGCTCACGGCTATTGTTTTTGGTTCACGACTCTTCTGCACCTTCCTCCACGCCACCCCCCACATCGCGCCGGAGTCCCTTGTCACTGATATTGCTATAAATCTGCTGGGCCATCTGTGCCAACCTTAACTCTTTCCACGCCCCACGAAACCGGCAAACTCAATAGTGAGTCCAGTTAACCTTGAAAGTCATCACACCGTCCTTATTCGTTCCCCCGATCGACGGTATCAGATGCGACCGGAAATCTACAGAGCAGATAACCCCCCGTCTTACGAAACCCAACGACGTTATTCTCCCAATGTTCTCATTGTTGGGGAAACAGGTGTCGGGAAGAGCTCTGTTGTCAACCTTATTGCCGGGACTTCACTCGCCGCAGTTCATTCTGGCGCTGGTGGCTGCACGATGGAAGCCACCTCGTATGATGTTATTCTCCCAGACGACCAAGGCGTCAACCGTCATATCCGTTTATTCGATACTGTGGGCCTAAACGAGTCGCAGTTCGGAAAGAACGACTACCTCACGGCGATCGAGAAAGCGAACACGCTCATCTGTCAACTCCAGCGTACGGGCGGCATACGTCTCCTCCTATTCTGCATCCGCGGCGGGAGAATTACGGCAACATTGCAGAACAACTACCGCCTGTTTTGTGAAATCTTGTGTCAGAACGAGGTGCCGGTCGCGTTCGTCATCACGGGTCTGGAGAACGAAACGCCGATGGAGGGGTGGTGGGAGAGTAACGCGCCGTTGTTTGAGGCGTACCGGCTTTCATGCGTATCACACGCGTGTGTCACCGCCATCCGCGGCCCCAATGGTTGCCATGCGGAGAAATATAACGAATCCCAGGTGAAAGTACGAACCATGCTTTTGGGGCATGTGACTGGGGGCGGCACATCCTGGCAACCCGAACGGATGGGGTGGTTCATTCATCTAGCAGGCAAGCTATTGCGGTGGCTAGGTCAGATCAAGGGCCGTCGTCGCCGGTCGCTGACGGTGGAGGAGCTGGCTCGCCACCTTGTTGATAAATGCAAGCTTTCGCGATCGGAAGCGGTGTACTTGGCTGGCAAGATATGGGACAAGCGACAGGAGGATGTGGGTCCTAATTTCGTGAAGCCGGATGACGTCTCCTCAATTGGCTCGTTCCAATAATAAAGGCACATGATGTTGTACTTCTGACGTTCCCGTTGTATCGTTACTAGTATTTATTTTCAGATTCAATCGCAATGTATTATTCCGTACTTTATTTTACAATACTAACCCAGTATTTATGTGAACTCACAAGTGTGCAAACATGAAATATTGCCATTCTTGAACGGACGCAGATCATGCACACCCCGCATCGAAGACACTGACGAGGCACGCCATCGATGGATACACAAGGCGTCAGTGCTATCCAATATTCAGGGTCCTGTGGTGCTGCTTGAAGTCTGTTGGCCAGGTATTGTTCGCAAGGAAGTGCTTGGATCTGCCTCGCGTACAATGTCTGCATGGTAGATAGTGTCCGCAACCCTTTACAACGCCGTGATGCAGATTCGCAGGACATAAACGCCTCTAAAAGTCAGGATCCCCTGCCCAAACTTCCATCACTAGTCCTCACTGGCAGGCCTTAGCGTTCATGATCATAGCACCTGACTTCACCCGAGAAAGGATACGCACCTGTATGCCACTCATAACTAGAAAGCTCTCAACATTATCAAGAGCCAGCTTTAACGCTGTGAGTGCTTACCTTTTCCCACTGGCGATGACGGACTGCGAGCTAATTCCATCATCTCGGGGTGAAGTCCTTCATCATGCCTCGAGGTCCACCGCCTGCATATGATTCACGGCCTCACAACGTCATCATATTCGGAGAGTCGGGTGTGGGGAAAAGCTCAGTGGTCAACCTGATTGCAGGGAAACAAGTCGCCAACACATCGCCTGATGCGGCTGCGTGCACGTTCGCCTCCAAATCCCACGACGTTGTAGTCGATTGCAAGCCATATCGCATATGGGACACGATCGGCCTGAACGAGCCAGAGATGTTGCACGAGGACTATCTTCGCGCCATCAAGCATGCTTACAAGCTGATCAAAAGTCTCGAGCGTTCTGGAGGCGTCCATCTGCTCCTCCTATGCATGCGCGGCAGGATAACGAACTCCGTGCAGCAAAATTACAAGTTGTTCGTCAACGTGTTATGCGAGAAGAACATACCCCTCGGGATCGTCGTTACCCATCTAGAGAATGAGGAGTCGATGGAGGAGTGGTGGACCGACAACGAGCAGGTGTTCAAGAAGTATGGCATGTCGCCCGACGGACATGCCTGTATCACCACCATCCCTGGGGTCGAGGGTGTCTTTCAAGGCAGGAAAGAGGAGTCGAGGGAGAAGATGCGCAGGCTTCTCTTGGATTTGACTGTGCCCGCAGGACAAGGGTGGAAGAAAGACTCGAACGTGAGGACATGGTTCGTCAACTTGATGGGGAAAATGATGAAGTTGCTTTCTGGTCGCTCCCGTCGTCCGACCAACAAGGAGCTGGTGGAGAAACTAGTCCGTGAGTGTAACTTTTCAAAGAGAGACGCGAAGGTTATCGCGGACTCCATCGAGAAGGTCCGCGAGCAGACTGGCTCCGAGTCCGATTCCAAGTCTGAATCGGAGACCTCTATCACTAGTGGAACTAGCCTCGGTCAGATGACAGACGCTTGATTTACTGGTCTTCACATTATTTATTTATTTATTCTGCGTCATTAGCATCAACACCCAAGACAGTGCACCCAATATCATATTAGCATTCCCTTCTGAAGTCGGATGCTATAGTTAATTAGCCCCAAACCGTCGAGATACCGTCCGAGTCTGGCAAGCGATATGGTCTGCAGTTGAACCTATCAATTACGGCTCTTACTTCAGAGTTCGGCGATGGGAAACTTCGTTGATTGCCGCCGTCCAGGAAATTGCATGGGTTGAGGAGTAAGCTGTAATATGGTTTGACCTGCTCCTCACCCATACGCGACTATGCCACTGCTCAAGTCAACCTACATTCAAGTGGCCAGCTGCTTCATGCAAAGGTACAGTGATCCAGCGTCGCTTGCGCCACGAAATTTCTTGTGCCTCCCAACATTCAACGATAGCATTTTTATCACAAACACCTTTGTATGCAATGAAACTGTATCTAAAAAAAAAAATAGTATACCACTTGCGCCACACAAAAACGGTATAATCTGTGCCGACCTCACTCCCTGCGTCATCCTCACCATTCTCATCGCTTTCATCTTCGTTCCCATCCCCATGACCATAAAACGCAGGTTTTGGTAGCAGTGGTTCAAGCTTACCAAGGACTGGCCGCTTCCAACGTGCCCGGCGCCCTTCGGCTTTCGCCAATCGGCCGTCCATGCTTCAAGATCATTTTTATGTGTGCAGTGCGAGGACAAAGAGCAGTCGTTCCAATGTCTGCTTCTTTTAACACATGATGGCCATTGCCTCTCCTTTTTCGACCCTCTTTTTTGCGGCGGTCTTCCCGCGCATGTTCCTCTTCCGCAGCCTGCTTATCATTCTCGACGACGCACTGGTAAAAACTGTTTTTGAGTAGGCACAACCAGCCATTTTTGAGTTGTTTACTATATTTCACTACACACATGAGTGGCGTCTTTGTATTGATAAGCAATTGACAGGCAAGACACTCTTCAGTTGGGAGTAGATTGATGCTCGGAACATCTTACCATCCAATTCAGAAAGAGATAATTATTGTTGATCAGAAATAAATAAGTATTATAAATAAAGGGGACAACCCTCACATGTCGATCGGAGCCAGAACATCGGCCCTAAGCCGATGTAATACATACTGCGCATAGCGCTGCTCACCCCGGTCTCACAAGCCCCTTAGAACACTAAGAGGAGCTTTGGTATTTAGTAACAGTAGTGTAAAGTTTGCCAAAACACTACGATGAGCAGAAGAACAGAAGTTCCCTGCTCTCGCCCCATCTTCTCTCGGGCTTACTCTAAGTTACTCCGCCAAATCTTATCGTCCTGGCTGCATAAATTACAACCAGTACACACAGATCAAATTTGCGCACAAAATGACCAGTAGTTCATGAACAAACCACACCACGCACACACAATAAATTATGGATTTTTAAGAAAGCTTTCTCATTTTTTCGGCTATTTTTAATAATAAATTTGTCGGGAGTTACATACATTAAGTGTGGTTGGCGCAAGTGATGGTGGTGGCACAAGTGACGGTGGATCACTGTAAGTGCACCATGTATGGGCCGTAGTGCTTGGTCGTTCAGTGACTTTCCCTCCGATTTGTCCTCACATAAACTAACCGATGGTGCACGTTTAGTAGTTCCCGTTGGAAAGCATCAAATGGCATTTCACCGATTTATACTTCGAGAAATGAGTATCATCCGTCCAAACTACGCGATTGCGGTCGGGCCAAATGTGACCAGCACAGCCTCATCCGTGATTGCGCGCAGAAGATTGCTTATCTCGAATGAGCGATGAAAGTGAGCCTGTGTGCGAAGCGGTCAATGTCGGCAACCAAAAGGCTGGTTCGCACTGGCAGGCGTTCCAACCACACATAGGCTGTGTCCGATCTTGACAGCAGTGTCAGGAAAACGGGACTTCCATTGCCAACGTTACCGCCCCCTCTGACGTTTAAATTTTTCCGCTCTCATGATCTTGAATAGAACACGCCTACTAGTAATGAGTCTTATCTCCTCACCCGTGCACGGGGCCCGAGTTGGGTTTTGTGATTGGCGACTTCCGACTGCGACGGCTCCATCGTTTGGAACCTTGATGGTCGCAACCTCGCTTCCACGCAGCGAAACTCACCATAGAAAACGTTGAGGCGGCAGTTAGCTGTGCCTCTGGTGGCCGTCGATCGCGCCAAACGTTCCAAGATATGACTCCGCATTGTAGGCGATGTCGATTGAAAACAAGATGCTGTAGGACGCGTGTAGAGGACGAACGTTCGTTCTCATGTTTAGGAGCACCGACCTGTTCGGTGCGTTCCGAGTGCACAGTTCAACCTTATACAATTAATCCCTCTGGCCCGCTCACCTTGCTCTAAGGTAATATCTTGCAGGTTGCAAGACTCCTAAGAATAACAACAACGACAAACTTATAATTGCACGTGAAGGTCTGTCGATGAGAGTCTAGGACAAGCATGCGATCGAAAATCGACACCATCTGGTGTGTTTGCCGTCCGTAAGACTTTCCCCATCTGATTCAGGGGTCAGGGCTTGCCGATCCCTCTTCTTTTTCTTTTTCTTCTTCTGATAAGCACTCCAGCAACGCCCAGTTTGTCTGTCGCGGAAGGGGGTAACTTGAAAGGCATGGATCTCGATCGTTTCCTCAAGTTGGTAGGTATATTGTTATATTCACCGTCCGTTCCGTTCGTTTTCGAAAGTGCCCGCATCGGATGATCTTCGTGGAAACCAGGCTGAATCCTGTCGGTTTCGGACGCAGCGGTACGGTATTCATGTCGTCCAATCGTGTGGTTTGGAGAGTTCACCACGTGCGTCTAGTAATGCGTTTATTTTTACTTTACTGTCGTGTCATCTTGTCAGTTTTGGGGCACGGGAACTGCCAGATTCCTACCTACTTGTTTGCGCTAGGATACAGCGAACAGATAGGTATGGGGAACTGCATGACAAAGCTTGCTTTACTAGCGCAACTGCTTCTTGAAGCACAACCGACCGAAATACTAGGTATTCGAGCACATGAGCATTTACACGAGTGTGTAAACTACATGGATAACACGAAGTCGTGTCCTTTAAATAAAGCATGAACAATCGCGTCTGCTAGAATAGATTCGTGGTCCAAAATAATATACATGCCCAACCATGCAAAGAAAGAGAAAGTAAGCTAACGATACCCCTTATGAGGACTCTTCAAAATGAGAAAGGGTGTGCGTTCAGTTGTCCTGGAGGTCCCTCATAAGACGAAGGATATTGATGACTGTGAATAGAAGTGTAAGTTTGACTTCGTTTGCCAACAGTTCAAACACTGGACAGAACTTACAAAGGTTAACAAAGCTATTAAACATTACTAATTAGCCAATCGCCGCACAATAAACAAAATATAAGACGTACTCGAGATAGAGACTAATCGAACCCAGAATATATTCGTCAGGGGACAGACGCTTCGTGATGACGAAAGTATCGTAGACGATGTAACCGCTAAAAAGTAAGCAGGCTCCGAGAGAGTAGATGAGGTCCATCGTTTGTCCGAATGGGATGAACATGTTAACGAGCCCGACCATCACTGCAGAATCAAATGAGATGTAGGGATGAGTGATAATCAGAATGCGCGTACTCAACGCAATGAGGCCACCGAACAGCCAAGGCCCAAGTCCAGAGAAATCATACTGCAGGTGATCGTTAAATACAGATCGTACAAATTAAGGAAGAAACGCCAACCTTGGATTGAAGAGTGAAAAGAGTCAAACCTAAAAAGACACCTAAAGTGATCAAGCTGAGAGGAATCAATAACCCCGATGAGTTGGAAGCAGTACAACACATACAGAGCTTGCAGCACGATAACGCTGTCGAAGAATGCGATGAGCACCCCCAAGGTGAACGCTTCAATTACGGTGAACGTGGACAGCAAGACAAAGTTGAGAGGGTGGCTATGACGCTTCCAAAAAAGAAGACCAAGGTTGATGAGGGTGCCGAACATAGGGAGGTAAATAGACCACGTGCTGAACAGGAATCAATTACCCAGGAACTATATGGCATGAAATCGCCAAACGTACTGTTGCTGAATCCACCCAATTGCCGAAGAAGACTGAGAAATACCGCCAGCAACCAAACAGGTAGCAAGCTGTTCAGCAAGGTCAGAAGCCGTCACAGAGAGCAAGCAAAAAATATATTACAATCTGACAGACTACGCAAGTTGAAAGTTGAGCGACATTGATAAGACCAGCGATGAAACGGCACTTACACAGGATAGTGTATACCTTGCGAACGAAGCCCGCCTGAACATCGCTCGAACTCTCTGAAACGGTAACGCCGTACTTGAATCACATAGAAGTGAGTATACGGGGCGGTGCTCCTGGACGTTTCCATACCTTGAAGTCATCGGGGATGTCGCCCTGTTCGGGCTGATCGTAGTATGCGCTACCTGGAGACCGGGCACGGCCGAGCAAAGGGTCGGACCTGTTGCCGAATCCGGGGTCGATCAGCGGCTTGCTGGACGAGCCAGTTGCCTGGTAGGCAGGAGGAGGCAGGGGATTGTGGCCTGAGCTCATTACTGAATTGCGGATAAGCGACAGAGAAACGTCAGCGAAAAGTCCCAAGTTTATATATCCCGCTGAGTCAGCGGGTGTGGCTGTGCTCTCTCTTATTGACACATAACTTTATCTCCGTCCCAAAGTTGCAACTACTACGTATGGCTGTTCGCTGTTTCTCCCGCTGTCTCCGCTGGCGGTGTGGGCATCGTATTCGGACTTGAAGCCGTCTTGCCTGACCCAGAGCCTCCTCCAGAGCCACCCTCGCTGTAGTCTGGGCCTCGTATGAACCGCCTGTCCACCGCGCTCGTCCTCGCAGCACCCTCCCGCCCGTCTTCCAGCCGTCTGATGTTGAGAACCCCTGGCGATTCCCCCACGTCGTCTCCGTTGGCACGCGCGCGATCCCGGCTAGCTGTAAGTGGATTGCGATCCAGGTGATGGAATATGTGGCTCTCGTTTCTCAGATCGTTCACGCCTCGACGGACCGCGAGGTTGGGTCGAGGCGAGGCGTGGACCGTGTGTATCATCGCGATCGCTGCAACGAGGGCTAGGGCACGCATGGCGATGATAGAGGGCAGAGTGGTAAGCAATAGACTTGAGGTCGAAGAACTTGAGGTTTAATGTGGTGTAGTAGCGATGCTGATAGAGCGATGCTTCTCCTCGCCGCGCTGTTTTATATGCCACCCTGGACGCTGGCGGCTGACACTGTCCTTACTACTGGCTCTCGGGGCCTCGGAATGGCTGAGGCTGACGGTTGCATTTATTTTATTTTTGGACAGACAGTCTCGACAACTTGTGATGCTTTCACGGTGCGATTTCAAGTTGCCGCTGACTGCGATTCAAGTTCGCTGACAACGTAAGTCTGTTCAATGATACAGTCACCCATCCAAACTCACCGTTCATTCACCAACAGAGTGCCTGAAACGTTCTCGATGACGCCGGGCCCTTGTCCCGCGGCATTCACATACAGCAATCGACAACATGCACCCACTTTCTGACTCGCCTACAATGTGTACTCACCCCTCTGGTTTCTCATACACCTTCTGACTTCACGCACAGCAATATACCCATTTTCACGTTCCCTTCTGACTCGCCCGCAATATGCGCCCACTTTCCGACTCGCATACAAAATGTGCATCATGCCTGTGGATTCGCACACATACAACCTCATATAACCCTTTCTGGTCTACATGATCATCCCAGCGTCCAACGTTTCGACGTTTCGACCCTGACACCTCCCGATACAGCCCCTATCGCAAGATTGCTGATCATTCAATACGGGCCCTCTTATCACAAACCCACCCCGCACAAACGTCGAAATAAGGGCAATGGACAGGGACCTTCGGACCCGCGTGCACGCATACAAAATGCATATCACATGTTGGTGTTGCACACTACGCGCGGGGACCTGTCACCGGCATCATATCATCTCCCTCATGCAGGCCCAAACAACATTTATCTCGCGAATCTCGCCAAGCTGTAAACAAGTACCGACGAAAGATTCAGAGCCCTTGTCATTGATCTCTGGAACGTGTTGGTCTCTGTCTACACATACGTGGACCTGCCTGCCGCCACCCTTGCCAGTCATCATATCGTCAACCTGAAGGACCTCCTGTGAGATCTTGATGGCATGCTGTAGTAAAAGAGACGATGTCATCGGATCCTGGCATTGATTACTGTTTGGACCGCAAGTCTGCCCACGGGTTTGATCGGGAACCCGTCTATATATCATATCTCGTGCATCATCCCTGTCCCATGGGGAGCGCATTCCTTTTTGACGTCAAGTTTCGACGTTTGGACCTTCGTCGTTTGTTCAAGTGCCAAGGTTCAAGCGTTCACTATCGTACTTCCGCAGCACAATGGCGTTTCATTTAGTACACTCCGGTCAAACAGCAGTCGGCGATCCGAACGAACATCATCGAATGTTGGCGAATCAGCCTACCTTGCACAGTCCATGCACAGTGAGAGGCACATCGTCGTCCAGCAAGCAAACTTCATGTGCCAAAAGTCTGTGGTTCAAACACACGTGTTTGCATACATATCTCAGGGAGGGCGGGTATCAATGCATGGCATACATTCAAATATATACCGTTCAGCTTTTCGTGTGAAGTTCCAGAGGGATTCGCCTGCCGCCTATGCAATGATCCCGTTTGTTGGGGCGATGCACTAGACGTTTTTCCCTTTTCAATCTTTCTTCCTACGCAGACAGCAACGCCCTGGCAGGCAGTCCTAGCTCGCAGCAAATCTTCTCCATATGCTTCCGCTCCTTCTCCGACGCGTTATCACCAAACGCCGCGTCCATTTCTTCCAGTGTCTGATCAACTCATGTGAGTAAGTGATCCCTACGTTAAACGCGACGAAAAACGTTGTCGACACTCACCCTTCCTTTCGTTTCTGGATAGAACAGCCCTGCGAGCGAAACATGTCATCGTCAAGTCTCATCACGACAAACATTCCAAAAACCTACACGCGGTCAAGAAAGCCAGGATGGCGAATCCCGCAAAGAAAAAATAGGTTCCCCCATTCGGCACCTGGGCCAACATCATGGGAGAGACCAATCCGATAATACTGCGTCCCCGAACTCAGTACTGTGTAGCGCGTGTTTGTTCGTGAAACCAAACGTACAAGTTAGACATCCATGTAGTAGAGGTAGTGATCGAAATGCCGGTCGACCTCAGGTGCAAAGGGAAGATTTCGCTCGGAATCACTGTTTTCCTCAGTTAGAAAAAAAAAAGTTCGTCAACAGACAAGTGCGTACGCACCCCAACCAATCGGGGCCCACGAATATGAGAAATTCACGTCATAGATGAAGACGAACGCTGAATCGCAACTTTAGTTTGCAACCAACAAGGGAATGTATATAGGTTTGGAAGTACCTATGGCGGCATGTCCTGCCGTAACGTGCTCTGGCCAGTTGCCCCCAAAGGCAGCAATCAACGAACCGACGATCACGAGTGAGATGCAACATCCGGCAGCGCCGAACATTAACAGAGGACGTCGACCGACGCTGTCCAATAGGATAACAGCCGGGAGCGTGGACAGCGTCTAAGATGGTGTGTGTTGGCGATAACTTCGAGGGATCTGAGCTAGGTTGGTTTAAAGGAGTGACTCACGTTCACTATGCCGTACACTCCAGTAGCTAACAGAGAGGTCGTATTCGGGTTCAGGCCCAGCTGACCAAAGACTGTAGAGATGAAATGGATGTCAAATTAGCTCATAAACAAGACAAATTGACGACTTACTCGTTGGAGCGTAATAAATGATAGCCTTGCATTTCTGTCAGAACACAAGACAGGAACCGCAGACAGTAAGCTCAAAGTACGTACATTGCAACCCTAGTTGTCAACCATGATTTCACTCAATGAAAGCCCTTGAATTGAAAAAACTCAAGAACGCACGATAAACTGCTGATAGAACATCGTCAAGCAGCCCACCGCCAACCGCTTAAACTTTGGCCACGTCGCCACTAACGCGATATAGTTGTTGATAAAGCGCCTGAACGGGCCCGCGTTCGGATACGCAAGCTGGCCTACCTCCCGAGAGTACCGGATCTCGGCCTTGATCTCCAAAAATTCGTAACGCACGGCGATGTCGTCCGACGGTTTTCGTCGCAGCGTTGAAAGTGTCGAAAGTGCCTCCTGTTCACGTCCCACTTCCATCAGCCAACGTGGTGAATAAGGCATGAACGCCATGCCGATACCCAAACACTTTCAAAACGATGTCAGTGACCACGAAGGGCACTAGAGAAATACAGTCGCTAACCAGGGCAGGGAACATCTGGAAACCGATCGGAACCCTCCATGATGCCTGTGTTTGACCAGTACAGCCGCCAGCCGGAACGTCCGTGTACGGGTCGAAAGTAGGACTTCCGTTCAAGAGGGGACCTGTATATGGAACATCTGGCGCACAGCGAGTTCCTCCGATGTGTGATGTGCCATACGCGAGCCAATCTGAAAAAAAAAGGATCGAACCATGATATGTTCCTCCAACGGATGCTTGTGAAAAACAACTCACAGCTGACAAGTATCTAGATAGATATAGAATTTAGCCTTCTTTTTCTAATGAACGAAGAACAATATTACACCGATCGTGATGGAGAGTTGTTGCAGGGCAACCAACGATCCTCGAACGTTTGCACTGGAGATTTCGGCCAGGTACATGGGGACAACGTGCGTCAGGGCGCCCACCGCCAGGCCCGCGACCGCACGACCTCCGAAGAGGTAACCTGGAAGGAAGAAGTAAAATGGAAATCGAGCGAGCCGTTCCGAAGTAGAGATTGAAGCAGATTGGAATGATCGAATCTCACCTTGCGCAGTCGCGCCCGTTTGGAGCGCACTGCCGATAAGAAATAGCACCACGTTGTACATGATGCTCCGTTTTCGTCCAATCTAGAACGGCTGATTGAATTCCCTATCCTTCGACGTAGAGAAAAAAAAAGAGAGACAAACCTTGTCGCAAATAGGACCGTTGACGAGCGACCCGAACCAAGCAGCTAAAACATTGTCTTCGGATACGATGACTACACACATATCCGAGAACGACCGACCTAGCAGTAGGGTCGAGACGAACCATCCCTGGTATTCGGATGAGTCAAACGCGATAGCGCAAGTGCACGGTTTGGCTGACCTTGAGACTCGAGTTCATGTAAATGTCAGGAAACGCAGCACCAAACGACTCGATGGCGAGCACATTACTAACGACACCCTAGCAACACACACATTCATTTCAATTCTGTGCATAGCTCGGCAGTGTCTCCTGCTGAGTTTACCTGGTCGTACCCAAAGAGCTAAGAAACGCACGACGACCGTCAGACACCCAGCATAACTTGGGATAAACGAGAAGACGACTGACGAAACCACCCAGTGTCGCGAAGCACGTTATACCCAACCTGCGAGGGGGAGTTGCACGAGTAAGAAACCCACCATGGGAGACACAACGCGATTTTACTGAAACTTACACGAGCTTGTTGTCAAAGAGCCCCCGAAAGCCCACGCGCCCCTCTGTCCCCGACAGATCGAGCTCGGAAAGGTGGTGCCCCACCGAGTCTTCACTGCTCACTTGCTGGATGTGCGTCTTGGAGCCCAGAGCACTGTCTTGCTGAGAAGCCATCGTGATTCCTTCCGAGTCCTGGTTGGATTCTCTGCGATCGTTCGTAACACTGGTAGTAATCAGAAGAGGGGAGAGGGAATCAGAAGACGAGTCCGGGAGTGTTTCTTCGCGTCCGAACATCGTGGTGCATTTATACCGGTACTGCTACTATTGATTCCGGGGATCCGATTCAATATTACCCCATGATATGGGGCATGTGTCGGTGGGGCTCCAGGTTGGATACATCATTTGATCAGTCAAACAAACGAGTCCCTCAACTGCGGTACGGACTCGGTCACGGTGGAGGTCACCACTGGCGCACTCACCAGCAAAAGTTGGGCCGTTATTTGGAAGTGAACGACGTACTCGGATGAGCATCTTCAACCGGGCTCACTTTCAATGCACCGGTCCGCGACATTGGGGATCCAAACCAGCCTTCCCGGAACTCGGAGGGTCGGACTCGGAAGAGGTCTGCGAGTCGGGCCGTTGCTCCCGTCATGCCAATCAGACTCCAAGTTGACATCCGCTTTGAATTTCAAAAGCCAGGTTACAACGTCGCAACACCATCAGACTCGTCAGCACCCTCATGTAATTACTGTCAGTGAGTTGTGAGCATATGTAGTGGGGAGGAATAATTATGCACGCCACTATATCTACTCGATGAAAATATTTTTTAAAAAGGACCAGAGTCTGCGTTCCGAATATGTCCAGTCCGGATCGACATAATTTCGGGGCAACCGCAAACACGTCCTGCTGGGGTCCACGTAATCGTCGACAGGCACTGGCACCTCTACGCTCTCCGCCTAGTAGTGCCGAGACCGGCGGCGGTCAAAGGAAATCCGAGTCAATGCTTGTCTTATGCACCGAAAAGGAGGAGAGCATCGTACGGGATCCCGTCTACGTAATAGACTTCTCTCAGTCGGGAGGCCACGGGATCCACGACGTTCCTCAGCGCAGACAGGATAACGCTGGCAGTCATTTGCAGGCTCCACACCCCGACCGCTCTCACCCGTCGATTCACGTTGGTCTGTGTGACGTGGTATGCTAGCGCATCATAAACCTGTGGGAAAACGAAATTCAATGCTTTTGTCCCGCGCACCGCATGAATAAAGACCAATAACCTTGAGAGAGATCTCATCCATCAATCCAGCTTGAAAAAAAAAAATTCCATCCTGAGCTACGCCGATAACATATTATTATAATCGAACCAAGCTTACTTTCCCACATCTGATGAAAAAGAAAAGCTCAGGATAACAAATCAGCCCCTGGACACAACAGAGACTTACGGTCCATGCACCATCAAAATCACACCTGTCCTTGACTACCCGACAATGGACAGGCACAAGGGTATGATGTGCGCTGTAAAACATACAAATCAGTAAGTCAGCCAAACACAGGTCGATATGCTCGCCCACTTCATGAACGCAACGATGGGTCTAACCAAGGCACTGTTCACATAAGACAGATTTTGCGTAAAGAGTGGTACGGCGGCCTTGACGTCTCTAAAACGCAAGTCGATATCGATGATCACCTTGTCAGGTTCGTCTTCACTAACACTCGTGGAGGGTGCGACCAATGGCGGCTTGGCTAGCTCTCTCTGTCCGGGGATATGGTCGAGACTGAGCGATGCCGATGCTGCCGTCGAGATGGCATCCGCCAACTCTCCAAGCAGTGCATTGAACGGGTACTCGTCCTCGGGATCGCGGGGGAATTTAATATCGAGGACTGCGTCGACCTTTCCGGATGTGATCCAAGAAAGCGGTCCGGTGGGATCGGTGGTCGAGTTTTGCATGTGATCAATGTTTACTCCGTCGATGCGAATTCTAGTCTATGACAGATGCTCAATAGCCGTTGTGAACGCGAGGGCTGGCCATTGCTCACCATTCTCGACCACTTTCCATCTTGAATGTCCTGCTCGGTAGTTCGGCCAATGCTCTGAGGCTTATGCAGGCTGAACAGACAGTTGTCAAATTGCCCTACAACGTTCTCTGCGCGCAAAAAGTCGTAGAATATCCATTGCTTACGAAGCGTCCGTATATCAGCTCTGAAGATGGAAGCAGTATAAGGTCGAAAGTTGCCCGGTTGATATACTGTGACAAGCACATCTTCCAGTTGGAGCGAGTGCAGTTCAAAGTCACCAGGACGAGCAACGCTTCGGAAAGCAGCTGGATCCAAGGGATTCTCAGGATCCCAGTACACAGATCGTCTATCTGGAACATGGTCACGCATTGAAGTCTACCGAATGTCTTCAATAACTCACCAAAAACACCACGAACACCTTTGACGACAGCATCCTCGACAAGACCCTTTCCATCTAACCAGCGTTTCAACGAGAGCGTAACATCGATGGAGTCGATGTTCAAATCGAACATAGAATAGTTAACGTCGTCGTCGGCGTGACTAGGCGCCACATCGTCGTCTTCTTCAACCGTATAGTTGTACGCAGGGTGGCTGCTCACGTCGTATGCCACGGCTGCCTTATGTCCGAGCGCATTCCTTTTCTTTTGAGTATTATTGTCCATCTGTGGCCGACGCGATATATAAACGTTCTTGAACGAGATACGAGAGTCTTTCCACTTGGGTACAATGGCAGACTCGAATATAACTGTGACGCCAGTTTCACTGGTCAAGTAATTACTGATCGCTTTGGCGACGTATTCTACGAGCAACGCATGAGGACTTGATTACCAAAAAAAAAAGTACTGGTTACCTTGAAGTCGCAGGCTGTTGGCAGTCGCAAAGACGACAGAAAAGAATGTAGTCCTGAGGAAAATGTGCGTTCAGGTTCGGCAACGAATGTCAAGAGCGACAAGACTTGCGTTCCGACCAAAATCCAGAGCGTCTGGCTCATGAGGAACCAAGTGATAAACGCCGATATATCATCCGCATTGAATTTTCGGAACGACCGGATTGTAAACCACTTGAAGCGTATGCGGAGCCGCTGCCAAAAGCCATTCGCGACCTTGAGAAAGTCGTCTCTGGTGGGACGATGCAGATGGGAGAGGGAGAGAGCCAGACGGCGATACAAACGAGGGTAGTCGTCCAGATTCAAAGGGGGTAAATGTGAGACACCAGGCTCTGGGCGCGCTTGATCGGCGCTGGATGGGGTGTTTGGACGCAGAGAGGCGGTTTTTTGTTTGGCGTCGGCATGGTTGAACCGAGCTTTCAAGGAGGCATTGGCGGAGAAGAGATTCGTGCGTCGTATGGCAGTGGCATTGATGTTGATGGGAGCGGTGGGATGTGGTGCGGAGACAAGCTGGCGGATGAAAAAAAGTCGGATTGTGCTGTAGCGGTCGATATTTGGATGTAAAATTCCGCGAGTGGTGTGTCGAACGAGTGCACCCTGTCGACACTTGAACATGTGCGTACTTCAGAAACACATAGGAAGAAAAAAAAGACGTCATACGTGCATTCGGTAATGTATTCCCACATATGTTTTGCTTATTCGATCGTGCCGTGACTACCCAAGTCAGTGCCAGATGCAACCACCGACGAGTTATCATAGGTCCCGTACGTGGGCCCGTAACGGAACACCACCCGCACGTCCGTGTTAATTCACAATATCAAGATGTCGTGGCAGATCAATCAGGGCAAGCAGACTTGCGTGTCGCACACCGTAACATTGTTCATTGAAATTTTTAGATTAATATGTATACATTTTGCGTGTAGTGTAATGCAACGAAGAGCACAGTAGAAGTCGTGGTAGAAAACTGTCAAGGTTGGTGTAAAGAATCCACGCGAAAAAGAATACCGTCTCCCGTTGTCACTCGGACGTAGAACTCGCGGTGGCACCCGTCGCCCCCCCGGTATAAATATCATGAATATGCACCAGCTCCGACTTCAACGACTGGTGTTCCATGTTTAATTTGATCAAATCTTCCGGGTCCATCACGTCCTCGGCATCGGAACCCCCGTTCAACATCGCTTCGATCTTGCGCTTCTGCGCGACGACCTTGCTAAACGTTCCCAAGTAGGTCGTATATTGCGATTGATACAGCGCGCGGAGGGCAACGTGGTCCGTCGCAGGTGGATATGACCTCCGTGCCGTACGGTGTGTCCTTTCGTTTAAAGGCTGGTCTGACGAGTTGGATCGCTCGGATATCGGGGGTGGAGATGGGTTGCGTTTACGAGGTTGGGGAATTTCGCCTTCATCTTCAGAGGAGGTATAGATGGGAGAGCGACGTCGCGGCTTTGAGCTACTACTCGTCTTGGAGGGTCGCTCAGATTTGTGCGCCGATGTTGTTGTTGCCCGTCGGTCTTGGCTTGTGGCAGATGCCTGCGATGAAGATACACCCTTTTTCATTTTGAGGCGAGGGACGGGAGAGAGCTCATGAGTCGATTTCCTGGGCGACTCTATTTTCGAGGAAGAAGCCACAACAGCACCGTCGCCGAGTTTTCGGCGTTTCGACTTGGTAGACGCATCGTCAAGGGTATCCTCCACGTCTTGCGTTGCGATCTTCCGCTTGAATGCAGGGGCAGCACTGCCTGCCGTTCTCTCCCTCTCCCTTTCCGTTTCTTTCTCCTTGCGGCGCTTATCTTGTTCCGCTTCTTCTCGCTCCCGCACCTTTTCTCTTTGACGCTTCT
>JBBPKB010000085.1:0-20916 GCA_038089035.1 Boletellus dicymbophilus
GTGCACAGACCAAGCTGTATGCTTTCCTACAATCTAAATAAGGTGCTAAGTACCAAGTGAGCCCAGGATAATACAGAAGTGTGATGGGGATGTGTACAGATTTAGATAAAGAGGAAATAGAAGAGAATTGTACAGGAAATGTAAATAAGGGTGTGTGTTAGGTAATTAGAGGGTTTTAACCTAGGATCATTAGGATCAATGACCCAATAAGTGTTCCAAGGATAGTGACTACAACTGTAATGTACCATTTTGTATAGGTATAGTACTGGTGTTGTAACAGAAAATGACTCTTATTGAGTCATAAGGATAAGATATGAGTCATATGGAATCATATCTTAGTAAGAACATGAATCACATGTTCATTTGATCAATAAGCAATCATTAATCCATAGAATCTGAAAGAACAATCAAGAATATTCCACAGAATTCAACACTCCCTGTTGCTTGAAGCATCATTTGACATTTGAGAATGTTTTGACCAATGATGAATGAATCTTTTGAAAACAATCTCTTGAAATATTCTTGGTGAAAATGTCTGCCAGTTGATCATTTGTATTCACATAGAAGGGATTAATAATTCATTCTTGAATACATTCCCTAATGTGGTGATAAGGAATGTCAATAAGTTTGGTTTGTCATTCTTAAACAGGGTTTGAAGTCAAAAAGATTGCTCCTTGATTGTCCACATAGAGATGGAAAGGAGGTAACTTGTAGTCCAGTTCTTTGAACATATTATTTAACCAAGTTAACTGCCTAGCAACTTCAGACATGCCAACATACTCTGCTTCAGTTGAAGAGAGTGTAATCTTTCTTTGTTTTTGAGATAGCCAGGAGACAATTCCATCAGCAAAGAATATAGCATATCCAATAGTAGATCTTCGAGTTTCAAGATCACCTGCCCAGTCTGTATCACTGTAAGCAAGAAATCCTGCATTTGTTTGTCCTGTATAGTTCAAGCACAAGTATTTGGTTGTAGATAAATATTGCACTATATATAGTGCTTGTTTCAAATGGTCCTCTGTAGGATTTGCTGAGAATTGGGACATTTTGATAATGGCATAGGCAATATCTGGTCTCATACCAAGCATGATATAAAGCAGTGATCCAATTACAGATTGATACTTGCTCCTGAGAGTAGGATTACTATCTTCTGGTTTCATAAGAGGTCCTAGATTATATCCAGAAGGGAGTGGAGTATAGACTGGTCTGTAGTTCTGTGTATTGAACTGTTCAATAACCTTTTCAGCATACTTGATTTGATCAAGTTGCAAAGTTCTTTTTGTTTGATTTTGAATAATACTCATTCCAAGATATTCCTTTGCTTCTCCAAGATCCCTACATTCCCATTTTGTCATGAATTCTTTCTTTTTATTTATGACTAGAGATTTGTTGTTCCCAAGGAAAAGAATATTATCAATATAGATCAACATGACAATAACTATTGATCTGGTCAGAAGGAAATAAAGACCAGGATCAGAATGAGTTTGTTTAAAATCCATTTTGAGAACAGAATTATACAAGGCTTTGTTCCATTGCAACACAGCCTGCTAAAGGCTATAGATAGCCTTTCTCAATTGGCAAACTTTTGTCTCTTGACTCTTTTGAATGAAACCTTCTGGTTGTGTCATATAGATTTCTTCATTGAGATCTCTAAAAAGAAATGCTGTTTTGACATCTAGTGCTTTGATTTCCCAATCTTCAATAGCAGCTAGTGAAAGTATGAGATGAACTGTCTCAAATCTTGCAACAGGAGAAAAAGTTTCTTCAAAATCAATTCCATATATTTGAGTGAAGTCTTTTGCAACAAAGCAAGCTTTCTTGTGGCCATCACCATTTTTGACAAATACCCGTCTCCCTGTGATAGGTTTTTTACCTGGAGGTAATTATACAAGATCCCATACATGTCTTTTCTTCAAAGACTTGTATTCTTCTTCACAGGCAGCAAGCCACAATGTTTGTTGGTTTTTTGGTATTTTAGATATGTCTCTGAATTGTCTTTGGACACCAAAAATTGGTGCTGCTGAGACCATCATGGCTTTTATGAATCCTCCACTGACCATGCTTGCACTTGCATTATCAATGGTTCCAGATCCATATAATTCTTCAGATTCAAGATCTCAGAGGATATCATGTCCTTCTTGAATTTCTCTTTCAATTCCTATAGGGTCCCTTTGTCCATATATATTTTCTTCTTGAGTCCATGTCCATCTAATATGTTCACTACTTCTTGGTAATAGAGGTGGTTCCCATAGCAGTTCAATCCTTTGAGGTGGAGTTTGGAATCCTCCTGGAATAATTCCACTTTCTTCTCTCCCTATGTCTTCTATCTCCTCTGTAAGAGGAGTCAAGGGTGAGAGTGGTGATTCCTGAGTAGATCTGAAGGTTTCTTCTATTTCTCCACCAAAAGGTTCTTCAGGTTCTTCTTGATCGTGAAGTCTTTCATCTAGTGCAGATGTTCTCCTGTGAGTTCAAACATTCTGTCATCAGTTAGGATGGAGATTAGGATTGGAATATAGAATTGTGGCCAGTATTAAGTTAATGTTTAACTGTGGTCCTATTTGTAGAAGTTCATAAGTAGAGGTGTCCCTTTGCTCTTGTTTTTCAATTTCTTCCTCCAAATCATAGTTGTCTTGGATTTGAATTAGGTCTTGTTTGTTGTCCTTCCTTTTGGAACAGTATGGAAACAGGAATTCATCAAAGGCAGCCATGTTTGCCTAATATGTCTTCCTTTCTTGTGGGTCATAGAATATATATCCCTTGTTTCCTTATGGATATCTTATAAAGATCATATTTCTTGCTTTAGGAGAGAGTTTGTCTTTTTGTTCTTCTTTGTGCATAAAAACATATGCAAGACATCCAAAAACTTGCAAGTGAGATACTTTAGGTTTATCAATTTGAGGGTCCCATATGGATATAGGGGTTTTCCAGTGTAATCACAACATTGGTTGTTGATTATATAGATATACAGCAGTTTCTGCTGCTTCTTACCAGAATGATTTAGGTAAACAAGCTTGATGTAACATAGAGTTTATTTTCTCAAGCAAGATCTGATTGAGTCTTTCTGCTCATCCATTTTTCTGTGGTTCATAGGTGATGGATTTTTGATGGCTAATCTCTTTTTGGGTAAGGAATGAGTGAAAGTTTGCACCAGTGAATTCCCCCCCTCAGTCCAAATGCAAAGAGGTAAGTGTAGATCCAGTAGCATATTCCAAGTGGGCCAGATGTGACTGAAAAGCAGTAAGAGCATTGGATTTTCTGGAAAGAAAGATAATTGAAGCATAGGAGAAGTAATCATCAAGGAAAATGATGATCTATTTGTGACAATTTCTGGAGAATAAAGGCATTTCAAGTAGATCAGTATGAATCAATTCAAGTACATGTCCAGTACATGTTTGAGAACTTGAATGTGGAGCAGAGATCATTTTGCCAGTATTACACCTATGACAAAGAGTAGGAAGAGTAGTAGTATCCAATGGAGGTACACCTTCTGTATTTTTATGGCTGTGTCAGAGGACTTTCTGAGAGGGATGTCCAAATTGATAATGCTATAACAGAGTTTGATTTCCTGGTTTCATCAATATGGCAGAGACTTCCATTGCTGTGGTCCAAGATAACTACAACCAATGAGTTCCACCACTGGGTGCAAAGGCATGCACCTGCAGCATGCAGTGGCCATATTGGTTCTTAATTGTAGTCTTTTGACCTTTTACTTCGGCAGTGTAGCCCTTTTTGATAAGGGTAGGTATTGATAATAGGTAGTGAGGTGACTTCAGTAAATACCAGACATCAGAGATAGTAAAAGGCTTTTGATCTTCTGGTCTGATAATTGCCATTCCTGGTCCAATAAAAGTAATGTGATCACCATTTGTCACTTCACAAAGTTGTTGAGTTTGATCCAGAGTAATAAAGTCAGAGAAATGGTGTGATATGAGCAGATGCTCCACTATCAACCATCCATGAGTTTTTATACTCATCCTCCATGTTATCAATGACCTGAGCATACATGAAATAATCAGAAGTGTTGTACAATTCTACATCATACTTGTAGTCATCATTACAGGAAGTCCATGGATCTCCTACTCTATACCAAGGGGGTGCATTACACCCATAAATAAAGTCCTCTTCTTGTGTCTTTTTCCATGCATGTTCCTTTTCTTCATGATGAGGTCCAAAGAAGTCAAATTTATTGACCTTGATCCAAGTCCTCTATTTCCAGGTTCTTGTTCCTATTGGTGCATATGATTTTTCCTCCACAGGCTTAGTGTGACTGGGGCCTAGAAGGCTGATCAAAGGGCTGGAGGTTATTATTGTAAATCCTTTGGGTATAGCCTGATCCATACTCTGGTACCAATGTATCTTCTTTCATCATCATGCCTTCATTGTCATATTGATCTCTCCAATCTAAGGCTTCTTCCATCTCCTTGATCATTGGCAACTCCAGAAGGAGAGATTCTCTGGTGGTGGTGTTGAGTTCATGGTCTATGACCATATTGATCATGTTCACATCCAAATCAAGCACCTCATGTGCCTTTGCCTTTCCTTTTCCTTTATTGGCAGCTGTCTTTGCACATTTCCTTGTCCCCTGACTCTTGGGTTTAGAGGGTTTCTTGTTCTATGACGTAGTCACTATCCTAGAACCCTTTTTAATCCAACATCTGTCAGTGGTGTGGCCTGTTCAACCACAATGGGAACATTTTACCTGTGAGGATGGTGCATTTTTAATTGCAGAAATTTTCTTGGCTTCTGCTGGTGTCTGCTCAATATGATTGGTCAAGGCATGTGCCTTGCTTCCTCTGGCATTGAAGCATGTGTTTTGCTGAAGGTTTTGTTCTGTTAAGATTTTAGCAGTGATCATATCAGGAAGGAATTGTGCCTGTTCAACTGTATGAACAAGCATAGAGGTCATTAGTGAAAAAGAAGATGGAAGAGAGTTCAATAGAATCATTGAACTGATGGAAGGTGGGATATTTAGTCCCACAACTTCTGCCTATTGAAGGATAGATTGAAACTCAGAAAGCTGTACTGCAATTGTTTTTCCATCTTTTATGTAGAAGTGGAGAATCTCCTGAAAGATAGAGAAAAAACTGGAGACTCCAGATGGCACATATAGGGAATATAGTTGATCCCAAAGAGTTTTTGAGATCGATTCTTTTGCAGTGATGTTTTCAGCAATGATAGTTTCAACATATGTCATCTTAATGAGGCTCTGCATGCTAGGACACAAGTATGAGTCCATGATAGCAGTGGCATGTTGGTCATTCTTTTCCTACTTGATCCAGTCTTCTGCTCTGATGGTGAGAGCACCAGTGTTTGTCCAGTCATCAGCTCCAGATACAATATCCCATTGTGAGAGCATTGTTAGAACATTTCATATTTGTCCAGACTAAGTGACATAGTTTGAAGGACCTTCAAGAAGTTTGATAGCATTGGTAACTTGTTTTCCAATGATGATGGTGGACATAGTGATCTAGAGAGGAATAAAAGCACCTATAAAAGAGTGATAGTAAGTTTCTGGATCATCGAGTGAAAAAAGAGATGGAGGAGAAATAAGAAAATGAACTGTTCTAGGAGGTAAGACTGATCCACTAATCAAAGCACTTTGATCATCTAAACATTCCTTCTTTTCCTCTAATTTCTCAGGAGCAGAGAGAAGTCTGCTAGTTGAAGTGTTCTTTTCTTCTTCTTCTTCCCAATCTAGTTCTTCATTGATTCTTTCTATTTCTTTTCTTGTTTCTGCCTTCTTGATCCTTTTCTGTAATCTCCTTTTCCTTCTTCTATCACTTCTCTTTTTAGTTCTTTTCCTATTCTTTCATTGCCAGTTTTGGGAATAGATGGATAAAATGGACTCTTGTTTTCTATAGTGAAAGTCCACATAGGTGACAATTGGAGTGTTGCCACCATTGTGCCATCTAGATATCATGTCATCCAGGATAAAGAACTTTGGTATACAAGTCCTTCATTCAACATCATTTAAATAAAGAGTCCTAAAATAATGGATATTGGCAATGGAAAGTTCATGGGTGTGATAATAATAATACTGTGAAATAGGAAAATAAGGGTGAAGAAAAAGTGAACAAGAATTGTCCTTGTATCATACAAAGTCCAAAAGAAGATGAGTGTAAATCACCTCATGATGCTGCTCAAAGTCCATTAGAACTAGGAACTCTGGAATTGGGATATTGACAAGGGTGGCATAATCCACCTCCTCATAGGTTGTTATTGATGTTCCTAGTATGTCTGGTTGGAGTATCAGTCTGTCTGTAGGTAGAGCTGGTAGTGCCCTGAAATGGTCAGTGAGTAGGGGCTGAGAGAGTTGGAGGGGCATTGGTTCTGGCAGATACTGGAGTTTGAGTTCCTCCTTGTCTAATGTGGAGGACACCTCAGGGAAGGTGGCTGCTAAAGCAAGCACTGTTAGTTGTGTTCCCTCTTCCTGAATTTTGTATGACTTGCCAGAGCTCTCATTGAGGACAGAGTCCTTGATATCAGGCACCTCATGTGTGACAGGTGTTTGGTTGTTTTCTCCTACATTCTCTATGGAGTCCTGCAGGGGGTCCTGGTTGACAAACTGCACTCACCAAAGATGTGCTCATTGTTTGAAGTGCATTGCCTGTTCTTGGGTGACTGTGTATCCAAGCTCAAGGAGCAGGTGGAGAGCCTGGTGTAAGAAGTCATCTAGAAGAGTAGGTTTAGAGGTGACAGGAACAGTGGGTGGTGGTAAAGAGACAGTGAGAGATGATAGGAGTCTAGAGGGAGCTTGTGAGTAAGAGTCCAAAGATGACTCAGATGAGAGTAAGATCAATGGCTGAGGAAGTGGTGAAGAGGATTCTGCATGAGTAGATTCAGTATTTTCCAATAGAGGAAGTGGTACTGAATTGGTAGAGGATGTGGAAGGAGGAGTATGTGATGCTGTATTTTCCTGATAAGCCAGTAATGTGGAAGATGAAGGCATACCAGTTGTGTTACAATATGGGTTTTTACAGGTATTTTACAGACATATTTTTCCTTTATTTATCCCTATTTTTCCTTATTTATTCTGGCACTCATTCACCATTCACACCTTTATCTACCATTTCTTATCCTACTTCCATTATCTTACCTTACCTTTCTCTTTCCTTATTTATTCTCCTTTGGAACTGCAGTGCATTGCCTCATGGCTATGCATGGCTGTCCAACACAGCCACATTCCCGCAGCCTCATGCCAGTGCTCAACCACCAGCATTGCTCACTGCATGGAAGCCTGCTTCTTTGGATCCCCATTTCTGCATCCATATGTATAGCAAACCAGTGCTCCCATATATGGGCATGGAACCCCTATTGTGCTCCTTTGATCCGCTTCTGCTTCCATTCTGCTTTCCTGCACTCTGGCTGTCCATTTATTTATACCAACCTATGGTATTAACCTGCCTTATCTTGGCTGTGCTTTGATCCTATTTATTCTGGCCTAATGGCATATGTTGCTCATTGATCCTAGTTGACCCAGCCAATGGCACATATCACTCACTGACCTGCCCTTAACTTATTGACTTACAATGACTCATCCTGACTCACCCAGCCAATGGAGCTAAGACCTCTTATCAAGGCAGTGCACAAACCTGTGCATGGACTTCCACATGGCTATGCATACCAGTACATACCTGTGCTTGGCTATCTGCCTTCTGCTCCATTGGCTATGTCAAACCTATACAAACCTATCCACTCTATATTTATTGCCCAATGGCACAATAGACTCTTATCTCAGCTGTGTATATTCAAACCCAGTGCCAATGGCATATTTAGCTTAGTGTACAAACTAGACCACATATGTACAAACAGATGTAAACCCTAGTTTAGTATATAAGGGGTGACACCACCACCAAACACCCTTCAATCTTGCTCTCTTTGATATTTCCTCACAAAGAATCTATCTACTGGGCTACTAAGGTGCTCTTCATTGGGTTACCTTGGGGACTGGTTGGCTAATGGTGTTTACCTCCAACTTCACCCCTTCATGGCGATGGCTAGATTCTGTTGTCATTGTTCTACATCCCTTATGGGTTGTTTCACTAGAGCAAGACTGTTTTACTGTTGGACTGGCATGCCCACTGCAACAGGCAGTACAAGTAGTGGCATTTGACAGAGTCTTTGTCTCTTTGATCCAGCAAGGAAGTCCTAGGTTTACACCAATTCTTTAGCACCAGTCTACCCCAGTTGGATGGTGACTCCCCCCCCTTCTTGATTGCTTTGTTCACAGGACAGTTGGACTAGCTACCTACAGTGCCTAATGACATTTCACTTGTGTTCATCCCTGGGACAGCTGTTTGTTCCTACTTCATTGCCAATCAGACTGAGGAGCCCATGGTGTTTACATTTTCTTTCTTTTGCCTGATTGAAAACAATTGTGTATTCATCAGAGCAGGATATTAAACATTCTTACAACCAGGCTTTGCTGCTGTTCATGAAATTACATCCAGACAGGAATGACTTAGCAGGAAGACCACCAATCATTTGTAGGTTTTGGACAAACCACTGTTAAAGAAATTCCCAATGGGATCACATTAACCAGACTAGTCAACAAGTCAGACTATCTGTTGTGCAACAAGTAGCACCTCTGTTTTGGTCATCAAGCTAAGACCCTCTGTTTGTGGATATCCACTATCAGAATGTCACACCTCTGTTCTTCAATGCAACAAGTTTGCACTTGCACATCACATTCATGGCCCTGTTTCACACACTTGTGCCCCTGTTTTATTCTACTGCACTGTGCTTGCAGTTGTGTACCTCATGTTAAGTCCTGTCTCTGTGGCAAAGTGTATCTGTTATGCTCTTGGTTATTTCAGCACATCAGTTGTGCTTGTACCTTGTTTCAGCACACCTTGCTTTGTGCTACCACTTGTTATACCAGCAGGCCTCATTGTAGTCATTTACATTCAGTCATCAGGATTTTCACTAGGCTACTAGGCCATAAGAAGGATCTGTATAGTCAGCATAGTTCAGGTTGAGCCTTTGCTCCCTGTTGAACATTGCATTTGTATCAGTACACCCAGGCACATTGTACTTTGAAAGCACATCTTGGTACAACATGTTATCAAATCCATTTGGATATTGTTATGTTGAGCCTTTACTTCTTATAGCATCAAGTGCATCATTGGAAGCCTTAGCTTCATTGCAGTAGTTTTACTTTACAGGTACCCATACAGTTGGAGTACATCAAGTGTTATGATTTTCTTACTATCCTCTTTCCCTTTACTTTTCCCTTAACTTTGTCTTGGTACTATCTTTGATGTACTAACAATGTCATTGATATTAGTCACAATCTGTTCCAACACAGATCATTCTTTTGTTCTTCTTCTCCATTCTGCTTACTAGTTTGGATTATGCTTTAGTCCATTTCAACATGGGCTCACATTTCCTTTTCTGTATTTCACATATTGTATGATTCCCTTCTACCCAATTGACTTTCTCCTTTCACTTGTATGATATCTTCCTTTTCAATTCTGTACTTGGTCTGTGTCCCTTCTGTACAACTATTTAAACCCTCAATAGTCTAGCTTGTACTTTAAGCTAGATCTATTTGAGACTGGAATCTATTCTGTCCTCGAAACACTTAGAAGCTCACATCATCAAACCTTCTCCTCTGCTTCACTCTGACCCACCAATACAAATCCTTCTCCAAGGGTAGTCTCTTTGGCTGTTGTACCATTGAGCTGATACTTGCTCTTTCTTTTGAGTCTATGTTTGTTCCTACCCAGACCAAGCATAACAAAAGATCTAGCTTCCTCATTGACCTGCTCCATTGTTGTTGTAGTCCCACCAAACTCCCTGAACTGATTGACCCACTTCCCTTGCTGTTGCAGTCCTCCCTGATTCAAGATTCCTCCCAAACCCATCCTACCGTGTGTTGGTATCTGGGAGCCAAGAAACAAACCTACCCCTGATTCTGGATCTGACAAAGCAGTCCCATCTGACTCCTCTCAGTCCTTGACCCCCAATTTAACTGAAGAACCATCCAGAACTCCATTGCCCCACCCCTTCTCCCTCTTATTCCTATCTAGGGAACCATCACCAGAACCTCCCCCTGTTACAGCATTACCTTCAATGTCTGCAGTACCCCCACTTTTCCTTTCTACTCCTCCAATTCCTTCCATACTACATACTTCTCGCCCTCCTAAACCTGCTTGAAACCCTGCTGTAACCCCTTCTTCCATGTCATCTACTATGAAAGCAACTAAACTTAAAATTGGTGTACCCAATGACTTCAATGGAAGCTATGATAAAGCCAAAGCATGATTGCTTTTGGTTAAGACATATCTCCTTATCAATGAGACCTTCTACAATACAGATAACAAGAAGATTGGCTATGCCCTCTTCTATATGAAAAAGGGGGCCACCCTCAGTTGGGCTACCTCCTTCTGAAAAGAAAAGCTAGTGTCATATCCCGAGCGCAAGTCCAACTCCTGTAATTCTGGAATATTCTCTGTTCATATTTCTGATTCTTATTTCATATTTCCTGTTGCTCTTTCACCTCGGACTTATGATACTGAAACCTTTATTTCTGACACCTGACATTCTCCTGTTTCCATCTGTCATTCTGTCGTTTGTTCATCACATCTGATGTTCCCTTATTACATCTGTCATCCTTCTGTCTGTCTGTCTATTCCTTTGCAACACCTGTACCATTCCGATGTTTCATATTCCTTACTCCAATGTTTCACATTCTATACTCCGACTTCTCCTCCGTATATAAGTCTTGTAACTCTGTCGTATTTCCTTAGTTCGAATATCGACTAAACTTCTTGATCAAACTTCTGTGCACTCTGTCTTAATCCTCATCCGACTCTCCCTCTCTCCCTCAGTCATTGAGCAACTACCTCCGACCTCTGACCCTCCGAAATTTGGGACACCAGATCCGCTGTAAGGGTGCACCACATAAGGTGAAGCCAAGTCCCATCCAACCAACTACTCTGAAGTTTCGGAGTAGCTCCGCCCCCTTCGTGCATAGTTCCAACCCGCCCTGAGTTTGACCAGTTTGACAGCTAGCTGCTTTGCCTCCTTCTTTCAGGAAGTATGTTGACTTCCTAGATTTATTTGAGAAAATCTTCCAGATGAAAGAAACCAAGATTGTAGCCCTGAGAAAGCTGCAAAATTTGACAATGACTAATGATAAGTGAACCATATGGTTGCTAGAAGATTATATTGCAGAATTCTCTATCTGTTGAAACAACTCTAGGATCACTGACCAAATGATCCTGATCAACTTTTTTGCAAAAGGACTCTATCCAGTTCTTTGGTCTCGCATCTATGCTATGGAGACTGTCCCTATGGATATTACAACATGAATTGCAAAGGCAATCCATTTCCGAAACCAACAGGACATTGCCTCTTCTTTCAATAACTGACCTTCAATGTTCAGGCCCTCAACTCCTTCATACCATACTAGTAAACCGTGCTACCCTGCTCCTACCAAAGATCCTGATGCCTTGGACATTGACTTCATCCAACTCTCCCCTTTCCAATGTGATGAATATTGTTGCATAGGGAACTGCCTCAATTGTGGAGAACATGGCCATCTAGTGTGCAATTGCCCTAAGAAGAACAGGACTGGCCAAAGGCCTCCTTTGCTGAAGAAGACTGAGGAAAGAAAGGTGCAAGAGTTGATGAAGGAAGATGAGGAAGACCTGTCCAGGTTGGAAGAAGTAGAAGTTGACAATGAAGAAGACACAGTCTTTGTGGCCAACATTTACAAGAACCAAAAGGGTTTTTAAATGGGAACACTCCTTTGATGCAAGTGTTCCCTTCTCTTCCTTCTTGTACTACTGCCCCTGTATTCCTAGATGATTCAAAATATGCATCTGTCCATCTTGCTCTTCAAATCATTGACCCCTCGAGTACACTTAAAGTCATTGACATCACCACCCTTATCAATAGCAGTGCAGAAATCTCCTACATTGACTGGGACTTTGTGCACAAACATAAACTCCCACTGGAACAACTCCAGAAACCCTTCAAAGTATGAAATGCAGACCACTCTGACAACAAAAATGGGATGGTCAAATTCTCTACCACTGTCTTTGTGTGTATTGGCATGATCATCCAGAAACTCTTGCTCTATGTCATTCATTGTGGATGAGAAAACATCATCCTAGGACACCCCTGGCTCAAAGCCACAAACCTGACTATTGACTGGAAGAAGAAGACTGTCGAGATAAATGAAAAACTTGATCAGTCCATGGACCTCTACTTCTCCCACACTTCCAATAGAGCAAAATACCTCTCAAAAAGCACCTCAAAAATGAAATCACCCCCTCCAAAACATCAAAATTACCTCTTTGATGATAGAAAAGTCCTCTCTGCATACTTTGACAATGAGGACCCAGACTACTTCTTAAAAGAAGCACACAAATCCTATATAGTTGGATAATTCACCCAAGCTGTGTCCAGATTCTTTCCCAATTCCCTGGTGACCAAATGACTCAGGAAGATCACCCTTTCCACTGAACTCAGTCAACAGGCTGAATGAGAGAAACCTAAGCCTGTCCTTCTATCCAAATATTCCGCCTTCACCTCCATCTTTGAAAAGGAAGCTACTGATCACATCCCTCCCTCTTGCCTGTACAACCATGCAATAAACCTTGATGATGCCTTCATTCCCAAGGTTTCAAAAATCTACCCTCTAGCCCCAGATGAGAAGAAGGCAGTGGAGGATCTCATTGAAGAAAATCTCTGCACAGGCAAGATCCACTCATCGAAATCTCCTCAAGCTTCCCCTTTCTTCTTCATCAAGAAAAGGGATGGAGGATTATGCTCCTGCCAGGATTATCAATACCTCAATGATCATACCATCCACAATGCTTACCCTGTTCCTCTTGTCTCTGATCTAGTCAACAAACTGAAAGGTGCTTACATATTTACAAAGTTTGATGTATACTGAGGGTATAACAACATATGCATCAAAGAAGGATACCAATGGAAGGCCACTTTCATTACCCACAAAGGACTTTTTGAGCTGACCATCATGTTATTCAGGTTAACCAATTCTTCCCCTACCTTTCAATGTTTCATGAATGATTCCTTCTGAGATATGATCACAGAAGGCTAGCTTGTCATCTATATGGACAACCTCCTGATCTTCTCCCCTGACAAAGAAACACATACTGCTCATACCAAACTCATACTGCAATGTATGAAGGATCTAGACTTAAGATTGAAGTTAGAAAAGTGCAAGTTTGCAACCAATGAAGTAGAATATCTGGGCATGATTATTAAACCCAACCAGATAGTGATGGACCTGGTCAAACTAAAGGGTATTTCTGAATGGCCAGTACTGAAGAAGGTCAAAGGCATTCGCTTCTTCCTGGGTTTCATCAACGATTTATTCTCTGATATTCTGACATTGCTTGATCTCTCTTAGACCTCACCAAGAAGAATGTTCCCTGGAATTGGTCCCTAGATTGCAAACAGACATTCCTCTCCCTAAAAAGGACTTTCCTTTCCCAACTGGTCCTCTCCATGCCAGATATTTCTTGACCCTTTGCTGTTGCCACTGATGCCTTGAAATATGCCTCTGGAGGTGTCCTCCTCCAAGCTGACTCGAATGGAGAATGGCATCACTGTGGCTACCTTTCCCAGATGTTCACTGCTGCAAAACACATCTATGACATCTATGACAAAGAACTCCTCACTGTGATCTGTGCCCTGAAAACATAGCACTCTTATCTCCATGGATCTCCTCACTTGGTCTAGGTCTTTACTGATCACAAGAACTTGACATACTTCTGTCAGCCACAAAACCTTAATTGTTGTCAAGCACATTGGCTGCTTGATTTAGCAGACTTTGATTTGAAATTTACCCACATCCCTGAGAAGGATCTCACTGGCCCAGATATGCTCTCTTGCCATCCTGACCTTGTTCTCCCCACTGATAACAACAATGCTGATGTCACTCTCCTTCCTGAGGATCTATTTGTCAATGTCATTGATTCCTCACTATCCAATGCCCTTGCACAATCCTCTTCCTCCGACCCAATTGTCCAGACTGCTCTATAAGGTATCAAACATCTCCCCACTAAATTTCACTCTTGACTTTCTGACTGGCATTATGATGCCAGTGTTCTCACCTTCCAAAACCAGATTTACATTCCTGATGATGCACATCTCTGATGCACATGTGTCCAGAAACACCATGACCACCCCATTGCCAGACACTTGGGATATTTAAAAACCTGCCAGCTTCTCACTTCAGAATTTTGGTGGCCTGGGATGGCATCCTTTGTCAAATGATATGTTGAAGGGTGTGCCATTTGCCAACAGAACAAGGCTAATACATATCCCACCTCACCTCCACTCCTCTCCATCCCTTCTTCCACCTCACATCCCTTCTAACAGATCTCCTGTGATCCAATCACTGACCTCCTCTCTTCCAATGGCTTTGATACTCTTTTGGTCATGGTAGACCATGGCCTTATGAAGGGGGTAATTCTTTGCCCTACCACAAAAACAATCATGTCAGAAGGCATTGCTCTCCTTTTCTTCAAAAAGGTGTATACCAGATTTGGACTCTATGACAAGATAATCTCTGACTGTGGTCTGCAATTCACCTCAGCATTTTCCAAGGAACTTGCAAAGATATTATGATATGATCTCTCCCTTTCCACTGTCTACCACCCACAATCTGATGGTGAAACTGAACATGTGAATCAAGAAGTCAAAATCTATTTGAGAATCTTCTGTGGATTGAACTCCACCTCATGGACAGACTTGATCTCTCATGCTGAGTTTGCTCACAATCACTGTCCTCATTCCACCACAAACCAGTCACTGTTCTACCTCATGTATGGCTATGAACCCTATCTCCTTCCCATACTTATTTCCAAAACCAACCTTCCTGCAGTTGAAGAACAACTCAGAACCCTCTCCACAGCACAAGAAGAAGCCTTGGCAGTCCATGAACTTGCTAGACAAGTCATGAAGGCATGCTCTACAAAGTCCTTTATTCCTTTTGCTAAAGGTGATAAAGTGTGGCTAGAAGCTAAGAACCTGAAATGCTCTCTTTCCAACCCAAAGTTCATGCCAAAATGAGAAGGACCTTTCACTATCACTGATGTCCTATTGCCAATCACCTACAAACTCTGCTTGCCAAAGACTTGGAAGATCAATAACACATTCCATGCTTCCCTCTTATCCCCCTATTGCAAAAATGACTCACATGGCCCTAATTTCCCAAATCCACCTCCAGATCTAATAGATGGCAGAGAACAGTATGAGGGAGAGCAAGTATTACAACAACATAGAACTCTGAGGCACCATGAATTCTTAATCAAATGGAAGGGCTATCCCATGTCTGACAACTCTTGAGAACCTGAGTGGAATTTGAAGAACACCAAGGATGCCCTCAATGACTATAAGAGAATTTGTCCTAAAGTCTTTCCCCCTTCATCCTCTTCTCACTCTGTCCAAGAAACCCACCTCTATGCCACCTTCATTGCTTGCAATGGCCATCCCTCCCATTTCCACTCCCACTTATGAATACATTCCTCCTGCTTCTACCACTCAAATGCAAACCCCCTCTACTGAAGCTCACCTACTAGATGCCATGACAAGCATATTTCTAGATCCCCATTCTGCCCTTATCCTCAATTCCCTAGTCTCCCCTACATCCCCTCTTCATTATTTGATTTGTTCCCTCTGATATAATGACCTTTCCATAGCTGTGAGTTCCCTTTCTAATGAATCAGGTTCCACCAGTATTGCTCATGACATGCTCACATGAGCACTTGTGGGACAATGTGGCACCCTCATTCATGCTCTAGAGCAACTTGGAGGTTTGACTGTCACCAAAGAAGTTGCTGAACAATTAGCACAGATCAACATCCCTGTGATAGAAGAGATGCCTGCTCTCACAGAGAATGAAGAACCACTTCCTCACCCCCCTCCTCATACTCCCACTCCACCAGAACCCTCTCCATCCCCAAGTCCTCCTCTGCCTGCTGACATGCCCTCTGCTTCTTCTTCTCCCCTCAAACCAGCTGAAGAGTGTGTACTCATCCTTGCTAAAGACCCCTATCAAGGCACACATCCCCTTTCTCTAAACCACCCACAGTATTCCCAGACATGTCTCTACTGCCAGTGTTTAGGACATCATCACTCTCATTGTTGATTATACCAATGTCCCTTCTATTGCTGCTTTGCCCCCAGACATCGTCAATACAAATGTCCTTACCACTAGCATCATCATACTCCATCTATTTCTCCTTCATCCTCACACTCCTCCTATTGTCACTCTTGTCCTAACTCTTTCTCCTCATATCACCTCACTTCTCCTACTGCTCTAACTGGTTGGAATGCAATCCCTGGCTTGAATCAACCTTGGCCTCATACCTTTGGTCCCAATGCCAACTCTCCTCCATCTGAACCCCCATCTCTATGATCTGATGTCACTGATGTTATGTTCTCCTCCTCTCTGTCAACTAAATCTTCAGTCTCTGCTTCCACTGAAACCTCAGCTTTGTCAGAGTTCACCAGGTCTGGAATCTTCAATCAATTACTGAATGTAAGATGATGACTTTGTTCAAGTCAAAGTGAGACTGGGGTAATTGATTTGGAACCATGGCCTGAGAATTCATGGGCCAAGGATTCAAGGGATATTGCCAAGACTGATATACAGTCTGAGGGTTGGATATAAAAGTGGATGAGACCTTTAGAGATCTGAGTAGAGAGTCATAAAAGTCATAGAAGGTGGCAGATGGGAATTTCACTTGTTAGAATGTCTGGATGGACAGATGCCTTCTGTGGTTGTAAAGATTCATTAGATGTCTTGTTAAAGATGGGGAAGTGCATTCATGGGAATGCTGAATGTCATTTTGAAGCATGGAGTCATGATTGAGCTCAATGGACTTTGTACATCCATAAAGTCTGAGAGACTTCAATAGAGGTCAATTGTGACAAATGCCACTAGACATGTGGAGATGAGATGCCAATGAGGCATAGTGAGGTGAATGTTCTTCATAACATTCATAACTGAAAGATAACATCATCAATTGTCAACTTGTAGAGTTTCTATGCTTCCAAGTTTTATGTCTTCTGAGGGTGTGAGATGATTGAGAATTCTTTGTCTTGATATGCACTTTATCTCCTTCCTAAGAGATAAGCCATATCTTAATGATTAACTCTTAAGGTCATAGACTGAGGTGAGGACCGAAGTCTGTAGTCATAACTTGTCATGTATTTCAGTGTGTCACAGGTGTGAGCACAAGAAGTACTGGTCATGAGTGACTAGCTATGAAGCTTGTCAAAGATGATTCTGAGAATAAATAAAGAGAAGTGGAATCTGATAAATAGAAGATTCTAGTTCTGGGTACTAGTTCTGGGAAGAATCAATGATCAACATTGATCTTGTAGAATGCGAGTGTGGATTGCACTGCTAATCACTAGAAATACAACAATGGAGAAAGCAAGAGAGAAATAAAGGATCAATTCACTTTGTGGGTTTAAGTGAGTGTGAACTCATTATCTGATATTTAAGGGATTTGTGTTATACTCAATAGAGATATCTTGTCTAGTGATTTTCTGAGATTTCAAGTATAGAAATTGAGAGAATGGAAAGTCATGAAGTAATCCATGTCCTAGTGAAAGGCTGGTTTTCACTTGTGAGAAAAACTGTAAGAGAATCCAATCATCTATGGATCTTGTTGTGGGTTGAAAGGTGTTGGTTGTGGAGCTTGTTGATTAGACTGTCTGCCATAGTGAGTGCACCTTGGTTTGTGCTGTCCTCCTTTCCAATTACAGCTAGAGCATTGGATTGAAGCATAAGGATAATTGTATGCATAGTGTCCTGATTCAAGACAATTGAAGCATGTGGTCTGAAGACCAACTGGGTGATCAAGCTTCTGCTTTTTGCTATATCGATGATCTAGATAATGCTTGGTAGGAGTGTGTGAAATCTCTGCAGATTGTAAAGCATTTCTGGGTAGAGGTGCAATACTGTCTGTTTCATCAAATGACTGATTCCTTTCTGATTATGAACCAATAGGTTCAGATTCCAAATCATGAAGCAGATGAGTGCATAACTCAAATTGTTCTTCAGCATCTTTCCACCAATCAAAGTAATCTGGTAACAATAATGGATGTGATGGTTGAGGAGAGTGAAGATGAGTTGCTTCTGAATTCTGAACTCCCGAAGTAGTTGATGACAATAATGTGTCATATGCATCTGAGTGAGAAGTGGTGGAGCAACTTTGTTTGTGATAACCTCATTGTGCTTTGCACTTGTTGCAAATACAAATGGGTGCTCTGCATGAGTGTGCAAAGTGTCCTGTCTTTCCACTGTTGAAACAATCACATTGTGAGAGGCATGACTTGTCATCTGCTACTTCTTTGACTCAGTCAACAGTATCCTAGGTTTCCAAAGAGTCATATTGGGCTTTGAGCTTGTTACATGGGAAATCTTGTTTATGGTGTCCCTTGCAATAGCCACATGAGTTGCGACATGTTGGAATTTGTTCAATAGAATCATTGCCACAGTAATCATCTAGATCCTGGGAGTTCTGTTTCAATTCTGGGTTGGATATCTCATATATATCCTGAGATAGAGATGAGTTCCTGTCTGAACCTTCCACAATCATGGGACAATATGGTTGATGTCCTCCATAATAGGCACATATCATGCATTGTATGGAGGGTTTGGCACATTCTTGTGAGAAGTGTCCCCTTTTTCCACAATTAAAACAGTTGCCATTGTGGATAGGCTTGGTTAAGCCTTTTCCATTATGTGGATTCATTTCTGGACTGTCTGCAAAACTGAATTGAATAGAGGATGGGATGTTTCCATGTTCATCATCATGCATTCGAAACATTGAGTCATATCCTGATCATGTACTTCATTATCCAATGTCAATCCTTCTAATGGTGTTATGACCTCAGGTGCAAGACCCTAAGTACCACACTGGCTGGACAATCTTACAGCTCCCACTATAGCTGGCAAAATACAGAGATGAAGTGTGAGTTAGACTGACAAGGACTGACAGGACTGACAACAGGACTGACACTAGATTGACAGTACTAACAGTTGTGAGGAAAGTGTAGCTTTAGTCCTTAATACTCTGTAGCTCAAGTCTCATAACTGAATGCCAACAAGAATACAAGTGGATTAGGCTAAGATAGACGATACATGCGAGCTCCTATTTATACTCTAAGGAGTATGAGCATGGACCAAGCTGTGCATATTCCTATGATCTAAATAAGGTGCTAACTACCAAGTGAGCTCAGGATAATACAAGAATGCAATGGGGGTATGGATGGATTTAGATAAAGAGGAAATAGAAGAGAAATGTATAGGAAAGGTAAATAAGGGTATGTACTAGGTAATTAGAGGGTTTTATCCTCAGATCATTAAGGTCAATGATCCAATAGGTGTTCCAAGGATAGTGACTTCAACTATAGTGTACCATTTTGTATAGGTATTGTACTGGTGTTGTAACAAATGGGGAGTGTGAATGTGAATCTTCATGCCAAGAGGTGTCAAGGAACTGAGAAGATTCCTGCACTGTGAATCCTGAGTCTAAAAGACTATTCTCCAATTCTTCTGGGGTTTCAAGATTTGGGGAGCTAGAGGCTGCATAAGAGAGTTCCAAATCTGAACAATCAAGTGCCAGTAAGAGATCCTAAGATATAAGGGATTCTTCAAGGGAGCTGTCTATAGTAGAGTCCAATGCTGGTTGTGCTTCAATTGCTGCTGCAATAGTGTCTGCTTGTGCATCCAAGAAAGTGCTGGTACCAATACTGGTGAAGCTGTGCAAAAGATATCACCTGAGTTCTCTGAGAGTTTATGAAACTGTAACAGAGGTGTCAAATAGATGCCTTTGCAAATCTCTATTCTGATGTCTGAGAATCTTCATGTGTTTGCTGGCTGATTCTGCAACTTTCTGTGCTTGTGCTAAATTTGTGGTAGCAATTGCTAACTGGTCTGCTACTGAAGACTGAGAAGTATCAAGAGTATCATCTAACTCTTGTGATGCTTCTGGCAAAGAGAATTCATCATCTGGGTGCTGTTACAATATGGGTTTTTTCAGGTATTTTACAGACATATTTTTCCTTTAATTATCCCTATTTTTCCTTATTTATCTCAGCATTCATTCACCATTCATGCCTTCATCTATCATTTCTTATCCTACTCTCACTACCTTTCCTTTTCCTTCCCTTTCCTTATTTATTCTTCTTCAGATCCCCAGCACATTGCCTCATGGCTATGCATGGCTGTCCAACACAGCCACATTCCCACAGCCTCATGCCAGTGCTCAACCACTAGCATTGCTTGCTGCATGGAAGCCTGCTCCATCAGATCTCCATTACCACATCCATATGCACAGCAAACCAGTGCTTCCATATATGGACACAGAACCCCTATGGTGCTCCTTTGATCCACTTCTGCTTCCATTCCACTTTCCCACACTTTGGCTGTCCATCTATTTATACTGACCTATGGCATTAATCCATCTTATCTCAGCAGTGCTCTTAATCCTATTTATTCTGGTCTAATGGCACATATCACTCATATGCCTGCCCTTAACTTATTGACTCATAATAACTCATCCTGACTCACCTGGCCAATGGTATTAAGTCCTCTTATCAAAGCAGTGCACAAACCTGTGTATGGACTTCTGCATGGCTATGCATACCAGTGCATACCTGTGCTCAGCTATCTGTCTTCCACTCCATTTCTCATTCCATTCCACTTCTTATTTATTATCCCCTTATTTATTGGCCAATAACACAATGGACTCTTATCTTGGCTGTGTATATTCAAACCCAGCACCAATAGCATATTTAGCTTAGTGTACAAACTAGACCACATATGTACAAACAGATGTAAACCCTAGTTTAGTATATAAGGCACAATTCCACCACCAAATGCCCTCCAGTCTTGCTCTCTTTGATATTTCCTCA
>JBBPKB010000086.1:0-20864 GCA_038089035.1 Boletellus dicymbophilus
CCCGACTGTACGACGAGATCAGCAACAAATTGGCCGACACTTGGGGTGAATATGCTGGTTGGGCGCATTCCGTGCGTAGTCAACGGTCTCAAGTTACACTCTGCGTCTGATGAGAGTGCAGGTACTTTTCACTGCTGACCTGCGGGTCTTTTCGCTCCACGGAATGCCAGCATCACCCTCGACGATAGAGAGCACACCATCAAGCAGTAAACGAACGACGCCCGATGTCGACGAGCTCCCAGTAGCTGCTGGGCGGGTGAAGAGGAGACGGTGGTGAGCGTGGCTGTGTCATAGATCAGTAGAGTAGCTCTCCTTGTCTACTTGTTGCAACTGCCTGCAGGAATGTCTTATGCAAGCCCCGCGCAAGAGATCATAGACACGACACAGGAAAGCGATCGCGAAGACCATTCGACCGCATCCGAGGCCGAGCACCCAGAGCCTTCCCCGGACGTGCCCCAAGCATCGTCCTCCAAGCGCAAGAGGAAGAGAAAGCCCAAAGCTGGCAAGGCCCCGGATTCAACTGTGTCTCTAGATCATATCGTTCCAGACCAGCGCGGCGCAGTGGCCTCGGCAAACACGGAGGCTGTCATGCAGGCACTCAATCACTTGAGGCTGATGGATGCGCTCAAGGGCAAGACGAGCGACACTGGTCGCACGAAGAACGCTCTCGGGGAACACAAGGTATGAACACACGCTCCGTCTCGTTACGCGTAATCACGCCTCCCGAGTTTTGGGAGACTCAACCCGTCCCTCAATTGGGTATGCCGGATCGTCTCTGATCAACAGGCATGTTCAGATGATGTCCATCACCCAGGCGATCAACCACCGACTGAAGACGGGTTCATCGAGCCCACCAAGGCGATCGATCAGGTTCGCCAAGAACCATATACGTTGCCAAAAGAGTTCGAGTGGTCTACGCTCGACCTTGACGATCCCAACCAGGTATGTGCTACACGTCCGACTGAAATTTTGTGCCGACCTAGGATTTAGGTCAAAGAGGTCTATGATCTACTGTCGCTGAACTATGTCGAAGACGACGAGGCTGCTTTCCGTTTCAAGTATAGTGCCGAATTCCTCGCATGGTATATCTTTCGGTTTGTCGCAGTGGAAGACAAAGGGTTTAACACCAGCGTAGGGCACTCAAGCCACCGGGTTATCATAAAGAGTGGCACGTCGGTGTCAGGGTCTCCTCGAACAAGAAACTCGTTGCCTTTATCTCTGGCGTTCCGATGACTCTTCGCGTGCGCCAAAAGTGAGCTTTCTCATGCCCTCCTGTCTGCCAAAGCCCTTATGCATTTCAGTGTATTTCGTGCGAGCGAAATCAATTACCTTTGTATCCACAAAAAATTGCGCTCCAAACGACTCACGCCCATGCTCATAAAAGAGGTCACACGACAAGTCAATCTATGTGGGGTGGCTCAGGCCATTTACACGGTTGGCCTTCTCCTTCCAACGCCAGTCGCGACCTGCCAGTACGTTTGGTTTAATCGTTTATCCAAGCGTTGCCAGCTCACGTCCATAGCAGATACTACCATCGCTCGATTAACGTTCCGAAGCTCGTCGATATAAAATTCGCCTATGTCCGACGAAATATGACCCTCGCGCGCATGATCCGTATCTTCAAAATAGATTCCAAGACGACACTACCCGGTCTTCGCGAAATAGAAGAAAAGGATGTCCCCCAAGTGGCAGATCTATACGCCCGCTACATGGAACGCTTCGATATGGTCCATCTTATGTCCATCGATGAAGTGCGACATCAACTCCTCAGTGGAAGGGGAGATTTGGAATACCCTTTGGAAAATAGCAGACGACCGAAGCAAGTAGTGTGGACGTACGTTGTCGAGGTGTGTAGTATTACGTGTCGGCAGCACTGGACACTCAACGTTCTATTCGAACGCGTGGGGTAGGATCCTGAAACACACCGTGTGACCGACTTCTTCTCGTTTTACTCTCTGCCATCGACGGTGATTAACAATCCAAAGCACGATGTCGTGGAGGCGTGTTACCTATTCTACTACGCGAGCGATATGGCTTTCACAGCCGAAGAAGACGCCGAAGCGAGACTCAAGAAGCGGCTCAATCAATTGATCGGAGATGCACTCATCATTGCTAACCAGGCCAAGTTTGACGTGTTCAATGCGGTCAGCCTGATGGACAACATGAGTTTCCTTGAAGATCTGAAGGTAAGCTGGTCAACACGTTTCGTCTTAACTATATGATCTTATGGGATCTTCGAGTTTGAGGCGGGTGACGGCTTGCTCAACTTCTACTTGTACAATTGGAAAACACCACCGCTGGCAGGCGCCACAGCTGTTGGTAGTGTAGAGGCCGGGAGAGGTGTTGGCGTGGTGATGCTCTAGGACTAGTCTTCAAAGCATTTGTCGCACAATCCCTATTACATGTATCATACACATGTTACATCTACCCCTCGCCACAAAGTTCAATCGCTATCGATCTCGATAATATCATCGTCATCTACACCCCAATCTGGGGTTGGGCTCCGTCGTTTAGCCCTTGATCTGGTCGGTAGGGAAACGGTGGTGTCAAGCGAACGGCCCCGGAAGCTGGGGGGAACATGCGCCGGCGGGCGAGAACCCAAGGTTTGCCCGATACCCCATGTTTTCTGGTTGGCTTGTGATTCTAAGGTAGAGACCGCTTTCTCTTTCCCTTTTGCCGACGATGTCTGAACAGAACGACCATTGAGTGTGTTTCCAGAACCGATGAGTGTTGTCTAGAAATCGAAGCTGGCGTGAGCAGCACAAAAGACTGGAATATGACACGCACGGGAGGGCTTGCAGGGCCCGGAGATGCTGATGATTTGGGTTCAGAAGGGGAGTAGGGAACGACGTTGAAACCAAAGAACAGTTTCCCAAACGGAAGGTTCAACGCGGCCGGCACCTTGACTTCAGATTCCAACATCTCGCTCGTGATAACATTCTGCTTGCTACAAGAGAAGCGTCAGCCACCCGTCTCACCGAAAGCACATATAAACCCACGTCGTGCGAATAATTTTGCTACCATCAGCGACCTCTTCCACACCGCGGTGACTGATTCCTTTTCCTTTGGTTTTCCGTCCCGCAAGGGTTTCACCCTTCCCCTTGAAGCTTTCCCAATGGTCGCCACCCTTGCTCACGGTCGAAGTCGTGCTTGCGACAAATCCACCTGCAAGTGATGATGACGGCCGAGACGATCCTGGCGACGATGAGTTGAGATCAATCTTGAGTTTCGAGGCCATTGTTGAGGGGGGAGGTGCTTTGGGCCGTTCAGGCTCCACATAGCCAACAGGGGGGGCGAAGTCAACTTCAAGGTCTGTGTCTAGAATACAGATTCCTGCCCCTCCTGGTGTAGCCTCCATCACAAGGAAACCGAATATCATTGAGTTGTAACTTATTTCAATGATATCCCCTTGAGTGAGGGCAGAGAAGTTACGGAGAGCTTGTTCTAGACTGTACGCATATTAGCTGTGGGGGAGATCAAATAATCAACTGAAGCTGGACGCACACGGCCTTGGGATCGGATATCTCGAGAAAGTGGATGGTTTGGGGTTGTAGTTTCACGAATTTACCCTTGGGGATTTCGGTGCCCGTAATCCGAATAGGATCACCCTCCTCGAGCCGTAATGTCTTCATCATCCAGTATGGAAGATGTACGATTCCCTCTTCTGCAATGAACTCCAGGACACCCGCGTGCGTGGATGCTGCAGGATTCGAAGGGTTACGAAGCTGAAACATCCACGGTGATTCGAGGTCCAAGCTTGTAAGATGAGCCAATGCAGAGGGAGGCATCACAACTGGTCGGAAAATGGAATGAACGTCCAGTGGACAAGCATTGATCCGTTGGACCTACTCTTCCCGCCATACGACAGATTCTCTCGCTCCCTGCCTGGGAGCATGGCTACACTGTAGGCCTTTAGATACTCATCATACGACCGTGCTGGCGGATGGCCAATCCGAGGGCCCAGCGGACCACCGAACCCTCTGCGATGATCTTGGGTAAGATGATGATAATACGTGGCAAGAATGCGTACTGCGCAAGCTGAGCAAACAACCCTCCTGGGCCACCGAAGCCATTCTGATTTCCAAACTACGCCAGCTGTCAGCAAAACTACACATTTCTGAGCGCGAAACTCACGAAATCCATCGAAGAAAGTGGTGTAAGAACAAAAGCCGGGCGTACGCAATGCTCCTTTTACGACAAAAGCTGTGCACCCAAATCAGGCAGGCGTCGATTACTTGCACAAGCTCACGCTTGATCTTGTCCTCAACCATACCATTGAATGGCGACAAAACCCGCTCCAGCAGCACGGTCTGGCTCTAATGCCGCGTTCCAGGATAAGGTGAGCCAAATCCCACTCACAGCCAGTTTTCGACCCTCGTCGAACGCGATTATCCTCAGGGTAAACCGATGGAGCTTCGCATGTCCAACATGGTGGCCGCCAAAGGTTCGTTTTCAGCGTCACCTTATTCGTCTCGGCTCATGATTTTGTGTAGCCATCAGTGATGCTGTTCGTACATCACTTGGGCCAAGAGGAATGGACAAGATGGTATTAAATTGCCGATCTCTCACCAAACGTACCAAAGATGTTGATCAGAACCGCAGATCCAAACTGCCAAGGGCGAAGTAATCATCACAAACGACGGTGCAACTATCTTGCGGAGTATTCAGGCGTTGCATCCCGCAGCCAAAATGGTAACTTTGCATTTGGTACTTTACAGCCAGGATTCATTCCTCCTTTAGCTGGTTGATTTGTCTGCTGCACAAGATGTAGAGGCGGGAGATGGTACAACCTCTGTTGTTGTCTTGGCAGGTAGCCTTCTCGGCGCAGCAGAAAAGATGCTTCTAAAGGGAATCCACCCAACCGTCGTTGCGGAATCTTTCCTCGAGGCGTCTGTTAAAGCTGTGGAATACTTGACCGAAGTATCAATTCCAATCGACTTGAACGATAGAGCCAGCCTACTTCGCGCGGCCAGCACGTCTTTAAACTCCAAGGTCCGTATTACCCCTTATTGAGGTGTCGAGTCTTATCGTTTGCATAAGATCGTTTCTCAATATTCGTCCACTCTTGCGCCTATCGCTGTTGCCGCAGTAACCCGTCTCGTGACGCCACAATCTTCAAGTGTGGACCTGAGAGACATTAGGATAGTGAAGAAAGTTGGGGGTACAATCGAAGACACTGAGCTTGTGGACGGTGTTGTCCTGAACCAGAATGTCATCGTATCCGCTGGTGGCCCCACTCGTATAGAAAAGGCTAAGATCGGCATAATTCAGTTCCAACTTAGCGCACCAAAACCTGATGTGAGTTTATTCGCATTTATGCCCCAACGTTTTTTGATCGTAACTAGATGGATAATACCGTCATCATTAACGACTATCGACAAATGGACAAGGTTATCAAGGAAGGTCGTCAGTATCTCCTCAACATCTGTAAAAAGATCAAGAAAGCAAATTGCAATGTTCTTCTCATTCAAAAGTCTATTCTCCGAGATGCCGTCGATGACACCTCACTGAGTTTCCTGAAGCGCCTTAACATTCTGGCTGTCAAGGATGTCGAACGTGACGAGATCGACTTCCTTTCGAAGAGCTTGGGATGCAAGCCGATTGCGGATATTGAAGCATTCACAGAAGACAAACTAGGATATGCCGATTTAGTCGAGGAGACTTCACAGGCAGGAGCGAAAGTCGTCAAAATTACTGGGGTCAAAAACAGGGGCCGTACGGTCAGCATCCTTGCAATGGGTGCCAATAACCTTGTCGTGGAGGAGTGCGAGCGTAGTCTACACGATGCGCTTTGTGTCGTACGTTGCATTGTGAAGAAGCGGTATGATCACCCTGATGAAAGTGACATTTACTAAGTTTGCTATCACAGAGCCCTTATTTGTGGTGGTGGATCGCCTGAAATCCACGTCTCCCGCCTCCTTTCCCAGTATGCGCAGTCGCTGCAGGGCATGGAAGCATACTGTTTCCAGGCATATGCAGACGCTTTGGAGGTCATCCCCACGACACTTGCCGAAAATGCAGGTCTGAATCCTATTGCGATTGTCACCGAGTTGCGCAATCGACATGCCCTCGGGGATCGCAATGCAGGTATTAATGTTCGGACAGTGAGCTCGCACTTCACGACAGTGAAGAGTGTTACTGATGATGGATTCCAGGGCTTGATCTCCAACATTCTGGAGGAGGATGTTGTGCAACCATTGCTCGTGTCTACCAGCGCGATTGAGTTGGCGACGGAAACAGTTTGTCTGTTGCTGAAGATCGATGACTACGTACAAGCTAGATAATGATCCAAAAGAAATTTACCGTTCTTCATAATGCTCACATGTGTGATGCTGTTAAACCATAATAATCGAAGAAAATTAAACGCATGCAGGATAAAAAGTCCCTGCCGTCGACGGCCGTACGAGCGGCTCGTTGCCGAGGCGTTTAAAAAGAGTGCCAGGACCGTGGATTGAACACGGGACCTCCAGATGCCTTGTAAACTTCAGTCTGTTGCTCTCCCAGCTGAGCTACCCCGGCGACATTTACTTAATTATCTTTGCTTTTATATCCGCTCCTTCACTGGTACCTTACCAGTTCACCATCGCTTACATCTCCTTGGTCCTCCTTCAGTCAGCAAGTATGTCTGGTGCCGGGCCCCGCGAGAATGTTTTTGCTACGCGGATGGCATTGACGAACATGAAGCTGCGCCTCAAAGGCGCTGAGACGGGCCACTCCTTGCTTGCGAAGAAGCGTGATGCCCTCACCACGCGATTCAGAGCGATCCTCAGGAAAGTGGATGAGGTACGCCGAACACATTTTGCGCCGATCTTCCCAGCTAATGCTGATCTCTTGCCAGGCCAAACGTAAGATGGGACGGGTGATGCAGCTCGCGTCATTCTCGATGGCCGAAGTCACGTATGCGACTGGTGACATCGCCTATCTCGTGCAAGAGCAAGCAAAGCTTGCAACGTTCCGCGTGAAGGCGACGCAGGAGAATGTTTCGGGTGTGTTGTTACCTGCGTTTGAGGCCGATCGTGTGTCTGGCTCAGGTGTGCTCTCCTCGTCATGGTCGTGCTTGCTGGGTTTCCGATGTTTTTTCGGATTAGACTTTAACCTTACGGGTCTCGGGCGTGGAGGGCAGCAAGTTTTACGAGCCAAGGAAGTCTACGCCAAAGCACTGGAGACGCTTGTGGAACTTGCGTCACTTCAGACGGCTTTCATGATCCTCGACGAAGTCATTCGAGCTACGAACCGTCGCGTGAACGCGATTGAGCACGTCATCATTCCGAAACTTAACAATACGATAAAGTATATTATAAGTGAATTGGATGAGATGGATCGCGAGGAATTTTTCAGGCGAGTCTTCGCTCATAGCCATTGTAATGGACGCGGAGCTCACACGTCGACAGACTAAAGAAAGTACAAGGGAAGAAGAAGAGACAGGCAGCGATTGCCGATGCCGAGAAACAGGTTACAACAAGTACTGAAAATAAGGTCGTCAAATCAATCAAAACCCATGAAACTCAGTCTCAAGACACCGCTGTGGAGGTTGCACCTGGAGAAGTTATTATCGAAGAGGTGGTTGACAAGAGCACGGTTACTGAAGATACAGTTGAAGAGGCTGTGATTGCAGAACCGGAGCAGGAGGAAACCACTGCGGACTTGCTGAGTACCAAGGACGAGGACGTGATTTTCTAACCCACTTGAACAGCACACCGTACATCCTTATACCATCATAGTTCGCCTTAATGTTGGAGTGATTACTGTACCACGTGAGACGCCAAATACTCTTTGTTTCACCCCAACACTTCGCAGGTCCGACTCGACATCAACATGATGCATATCACGTGTGGAGAGACGCATAGATACACGGTAGTTTTATGAAGTGCAGTGCTGAAGGTAACGCTGGGAGGAACGTCACACAGTTTACTTGTCAAAGGTAAGTCAGGAATACAGCTGCACATAGGGTAATGACGTACGTCAACTATTTCCACATCGTCGGATTTTTCGGTCTTTTTTCTGTCCTTGCGGTCCAAGATTGCTCGCCTGTAGGGTGTTTAGACAACGAAGTAGCGTTCAACACAGATAAACAGACCTGTCCTTGTCGAGCTTGATGTTGGTGATGACAACTTTAGAAGGGTGAAGACCAATAGGGGCCGTTGCACCGTTTGATTTGTCGCGTTGCACGCGGTCGACGTAGATAACCCACTTCTTGCGATATACCTGCGTGACCTTTCCTTCCCGGCCTTTGTATTTCCCGCGCACAATCCTGACTTCGTCATCCTTACGGATAGGCAATGATCGCGTCTGAATGTAATGGGAGGTGTCAATATTGGTTAAATTGGAGGCAACAACATTCCAGTACGTTGTGCTTTCCCCGTAGCTCTTTCGAGAGAGGCGAAGACATAATTTTACGGCGGACAGACGAAGGTGCGCTGAAGTGAGCCTTGTGGGACTTGCGCCGCGAGGAGGAAACATCTGTAAAGAGATAAAGATGGTGAGCATCTCGCGGTATCACCTATCTGAGCCCTGCGATCCATCTGAGCCATACTCTGTCCATCCAGCATTATGGCGGTCAAGAAACGATGGCTTTGTGCAGAAAAAAAGGATGGTCGTAATCACGGGTGGATCAGAAACTAAACTCACCAGGGTTGAACTTCATCTTGATCTTGAGGACGTCGATGACTATGTCGGCGGGTTGGTATTGAAGTCGCGTCAAACGAGTTGTTTGGTCCAAAGTTTGTGCCTCGGAGTTCGCCGGCATCTACGTGCACGGTGTGCTCCAAGGCACTACAGTATTGGCAGACATGTCTGACAAAGTGCGCCCAACCAAACTCAAGTTCAAAGGCGACAAGACGAAGAAGAAACGGAAGAGAGACGACGACGAAGTTGGGTATACTAAGCAAAGGCGCGTCGAGGAGGAGGAGGCTCCCGACACCTGGGTCATGCCGGAATCTCCAGCAGAAATACGCGGGCCTACATTCATCATCCACCCTTCAGATCCCTCTCCCATCTCCGTAAATTTTGATTCGACGCGGAACAAGATTATTTTGCATCCCCTTGACAAGGAGGGCACTCCTGAGTCTGCTACTTTACTCGATCGCGAACCAACTGAAATCGCACAAGTATGGGTTACGACGCGCGTTGCTGGCTCTCCTACTATCAATATTCGAACTGGAACTGGTGAAGGAAAGTTTCTATCCTGTGACAAGCACGGGATCGTCTCAGCAAACAGAGAAGCTCGAGGTCCGGAAGAAGAGTGGACTCCGGTGGTCTTACTTGATGGCATGATTGCCTTCATGAACGTGTATGAAAATTATCTCAGCGTGGATGAAGTTGCTGGAGGTGCCTTGCAGCTCAGGGGAGATTCTGAAGAGGTTGGTTTCAGAGAACGTTTTTGGGTAAAGATTCAGAGCAAGTACAAGAAAGAAGTCCATGAGGAAAAGAAAAAACGAGAGGCAGGGTCGGAGGTGACCGTCATCGATGAAGCAAGTACTAAGTGAGTTTCTCTTTTTCGTCTTTCCGGACAATAAGTTCAAATTTTCGTGTTTCTTAGCCGTACGTATCAAGCATGGGGCGCAGGGCGGTCCGTCACTTCGAAGGAAGATAAGAAAGAGGCAAGCTTAGATAGTGTTATGCACAATTTTGATGACTTATGTCTCGCAGCTCAAACGCGCACAGAAAGAAGGCCGCTTGGCAGAGGCGCTGTTGGACCGTAGAGCCAAGCTCAAAAGGTATGTTCTCGATTGACCAGTGAATTATTGGCTTAATACGTCTGTAGCGATCGATTCTGCTGATAATAGATGCATCTATCCATACTTTAATTGTCTACAATTTGAGCTGGAGCAAGTCCGGCTGTACAGCCAAGGCATGCCTATTTTCTCTCCCAGCTTTCTGGATCAAGAAAGTACAGTAGGCTCCCTCTTAACCCATGTCCGTCGGGATGGCCCTTTGGGGGTATGTCCTATGGGTTGTCTCAAAAAGGAAAAAGAGCCTGTGCATTATGTAGTGGATTATTTCGAGAGGAAATAGCTATTTCCCCATCCGCCAAATCCAATGCGTTGTCATTCCCTCTTGCCGAAACAATGATGGCTTGCTTATCTGATGACGCAATACTAACGGTCTCTTGAGGACAATCACCACTTTTCAGGGTACCATCTTGCAGTTGTTATCGTTCCATGTGGGTAGGACCGTTCGTGACTTCGTGCATGCTGTGCACAAATCTGCCGGATAATGTTGCGAAGATTGGCAAGCAGATTTTATCTAAAACTTCAACAGTTCTCTTCCTTCCGTCTTCCACACGTAACAAATCCCATTGGGAAGTTGGTTCATAGCATCCCACACAAATTAAAAGCTCACGAAAGAGTAGCTGGTTGTATCACGCCAGTTAATCTGCAGTTCTTGAGTCTGGAACATTGTACCACGTGATTGTACTCAACACAAACTCTTTCGCCGCATTATCGATACATCTTTGGTGCTAGCCATCGAGTCCCTCGCCACGGTGCGCTCGTTTGCAAATCTATTCCAACTAACATGGGGTCGGTGAACACAACCCAGCGCACCGGACAACTCTCGTCTGGGAGGCAGATACTTAAGAGATGTTCGGTACTGGAGCATCTTGCTATCTCCGGTACGCCGCATGGATCGTAGAAGTGCTTGGATAAAGCGCTCCCGGGTCGCGGATACGGAGGAATGATGTTTTCCCCTTGCATAGTGGTGCTTCTATCGCCCTGTTTCGGAGAATATGCCATCGTGACTCCTCCCTATGACCCATTTCCCAACAAAATATTCATTTAGGATGCACTACATCTCATGCTAATAGAAACTAGTGCGACATTTAAGAGTTCGAAATCGTTCTTGGATGCTTCACTCTTCGACAGATGCTCCTTTTGAAAGCTCTTTTGCCGCTGATTCTTGTCAGCCTGACTGCCGCGGATGCAAGTCCCCTCAGTCGTACCTTTAGCAAGGCGGCTCTCAGCTTTGCAACGAGGATTAACTTGGATGGCTCACTCAACATTGCTGAAAGAGACCGTGCTCGCGCCCAGGCTCTCAAAAATTCGGGTCAACTAGGGAAACGCAGTATATCTTTCAGTGTCACCAATGCTGCAGTGTATTACACCGCTCAGATTGGAGTTGGTAGCCCCGCGACAGAGTGTAAGTATATTATTGGCTAACCTGAGCGTATGCGCCAAACGATTTTAGATACGCTTCTAATTGACACCGGAAGTGCCAATACTTGGGTCGGAGCTTCTAAGCCATACACTAAGACTCGCACCAGCGAAGACACTGGGAACACCGTTGTACGTTCTGGAGCCATATCCGTAGCCTTTTTGGTTTACTCACAGATGAATGTAGTCTGTCCCTTATGGCCATGGAAGTTTCAACGGTGAAGAGTGGATCGATACTGTTACGATCGCCCCTGGCTTGATTATAAAAGAGCAGTCTATCGGGGTTGCAAGCTCAACCTTAGGATTTTCGGATGTTGATGGGATCCTTGGTATAGGACCTGTCGACCTTACTTCTGGAACTGTTGGCAACACAAGCACAGTCCCTACTGTATTGGACAATCTTGTCTCTCAAGGAACGATATCTGAGGAAGTAGTCGGCATATACTACGTCCCTGTTTCCGAATTAAGCGGAGAAGGAACGTTGACCTTTGGCGGTGTTGATGAATCGGTTATCACCAGCTCGGTGGATTATGTTCTGCTCACGACGACGTCGCCCGCGTCGAACTACTGGGGCATTGAACAGTCAGTCACTTACGATGGCAAAACTATCCTGTCGACGACTGCTGGCGTCGTTGACACAGGCACGACCTTTATTCTCATTGCCTCGGGTAAGCAACTTATCGATGACACGCTAACATCTTACATCGGTAACTACAGATGCATTTAAAAAATACCAGTCTGCGACGGGCGGTACACTGGATTCTGCCACCGGCATGCTTAAGATTTCTTCCTGCCCTGAAAACGCTATCATTCATAATCGGAGACAAGTCCTACGACATCTCGCCTAACGCACAAATTTGGCCTCGTTCTCTCAATACTGCCATCGGTGGTTCTTCTACATCGATCTACCTCATAGTCAATGATATCGGTTATCCGTCTGGGTCTGGACTCGATTTCATTAATGGATACGTTTTCCTGTGCGTATTCTTTCATTTATTTATTTATTCGCTTTGGCTGCATTAGTGAGTGCAATCGGTTTTAGCGAGCGCTACTACGGTGTTCTGGACACTACCAATAAACGGGTCGGCTTTGCCACCACGGCCTATACGGAAGCGATCACCAACTAGACATTTTCTGTCCGCTCAATTTGATTCGTTTCTTAAGCTCAATGTTACTAGTAACTGGATGACTTACGCGTTTCATCAGCTACCTATAACTAACGTTATACCTGATTTCATATGTTCGCGTTTTGTATCTTGGTGTAACGTTTGGACCAGAATGTTTGGATGGATAACAGAGTTTCAATCAATTATGCCTGTTGGAAAGGAAATACAAAACACCTCTGCCTCACCAATGACGTCCGTTCGCTACCCTCCTGAAAGCTTAGATCTAAGATACACTGGGTGTACTAGTAACTCAAGCTTTATCCTATGTTGTACCATTTGAAGGAACTCGGCGAGGCGCCAGAACTTCAGACCACCTCAAAATAATCAGAGTGAACGTAATCTGTTCTTATTTTACTTGTCACCTCTATCTCAACAAATGAGTGTGATTTGGAAAATATCAAAAATAAAAGTGCACATCAGCGTTGGTTGAGCCTTCGAAGAGGACATGTTTCCACACTGAGTAGTAGCGAATAAAGATCAAATATTGTTTGAGGGTGTTATTACTTGTTTACAAAAGCCTTTCGTTACTAACAAAGCCAAACGATTGTGCCAATTGACGTGTGCAAAACTGTCACCACTGAATCCGGCTATGAATAACCATCGTACAGAAGGCACGCTGGCAGCTACCCCGGAAATTTCTCCGCTTGTTGGCAGCCTCTCCACTGCAAACCTCACGTTGCTTTCTCTCGCAGTAGCACTGTTCCTCTTCATTGGTCCGTTATGTCAAGTATTTCTGATTTGCGCGAGGCTAACTTTGTCGTAGTCATATCATTTATTCAGAGAAAATCAAAGTCGAGAGGCAATGCCCTCTTGCTAGCCGGGCCTCCAGACTCTGGCAAAACTGCCATACTGTCGAATGTCAGTACACTAACCGCCTCCTATAAACGGTACATCCCTGACGGTGGCAAAGATTAGCTAGCATACAATCAAACGTTGCCATCGCATACATCAATATTGACGAATTCGGCCCAGATGGTGCTGTCGTCCACTAAAACGATGCGAGTGGTCGATGTGCCAGGGCACCCTCGGATCAGGGATCAGTTTCGGGAACATCTCGAGGAAGCTAAGGTAGTCGCCTTCGTAGTTGATAGCAGCACCGTTTCACGCAATGGTTCTGTGGTCGCTGAGTACGTGATTTCTTGTCCGAGTTTATGTCCCGGGGTTGACATGATTGATACTATTAGACACTTGCATCATGTTTTACATGCGGTTACGTCACTCCCCCCGACGCAGACTCGGCCAACGCTCCTCATCCTCGCGCACAAGACAGATCTTCTGAAAGTCGGTGCCTCGTCCAGTTCCACCAACGAAGTGGCTATCACCCGAGTTCGCACCATTCTCGAGCGCGAACTTGAAAAGAGGAGGGTTACAGGGGGGATCGGGGTGGAGAACCTTGGGGCAGAGGGGGAAGGAACGGAGATGGGTGGCCTGGAATGCAGTGGTGCATCGGGTGGTGTGTTCAAATTCAGCGAATGGGATGGAGGAGATGTTGAGTTTGTCTCGACGTGGGTGAAAGTCGGAGAGGCCAAGGAGGAGACAAGTGTCGATGGGCTGGATGAGTTGCGCGATTGGCTGAACCGGCTCTCCAAGTGATCAAACACAGCCAAATATATTTATTGTATATAATCGAATGCATGCTCTTTTGTCCCGTCCAACGCAGCCTTTTAGACAGTGCCCGTTCGATCCATTTCTAGGGCGTGCGCGGCGATTCGGCGATGCGGAGAGAGAGGCTGGCGAGGGTTATGAGCACACGCACCCAGTCAGTATGGTGCAGTGAGCGTCAGACCTCTCCTACATGCTAGTTTTTTCGGACTGCCAATCGATAGCGTGACAAGAATGACTAATGAGTGTCACATCACTCTAACGGCGGGTGGCCAATTCTGCCTAGAACCTTTGACGTGTTCTTTTGCTCTTGCTCCTCCACAACAACCATGTTCATCATCAACTGGTTTTGGGATGTCCTCGCTCAACTTGGTATGCTCCTCCTACCGGCTACTGCCAGGCAACCCTTACACAACGTGCTCCTCCAATCTAGGGTTGCTGCACAAGAACGCTAAAATCCTCTTCCTCGGTCTGGATAATGCCGGAAAGACTGTATGTGCTGGCGCTCGTCTTCCGCCTACTAGTTGTATGACCTTGCTGTTCACAGACCCTTTTGCACATGCTCAAGAACGACAGATTGGCTACGTTGCAACCCACTCTCCATCCTAGTATGACTTCAATTCACGCGCGTGCTCCTCGGGTCTGATGTCTCTGCCAGCTTCCGAGGAACTAGCGATTGGCAACGTCAAATTCACCACATATGATCTCGGAGGACACCAGCAAGGTAGGTGGTCCTCCCTTTATCTTGCGTCGCATACTGAACATCATGGGTTTCCTTAGCCCGCCGCCTCTGGCGCGACTACTTCCCCGAGGTTGACGGTATCGTCTTCATGGTCGACTCTGCCGACTACGAGCGTTTCGCTGAATCAAAGGCTGAGCTCGATGCGTTGCTTTCGATCGAGGAACTCAACAAGGTTCCCTTCCTCGTATTTGGCAACAAGATTGATGCACTCGGTGCTGTGAGCGAGGAGGAGCTCAGACATCATCTCGGACTCTACCAAACGACTGGCAAGGTTGGTTTCCATACTTCTTACTTATGCGAAGTAGGTGTTAATTGAGCACATCAGGGGAAGGTACCATTGAATGACATCCGGCCAATTGAGTTGTTCATGTGTTCGGTTGTGCAAAGGCAAGGTTATGGCGAAGGTGTGTTTTTTTTGGTTGTTTGATAAGTTCCTTATTAATATGACTTCATTAGGATTCCGGTGGATTTCTCAATACGTATGTCTTGGTCACTGTTTGCTTGAACACCGTGCTCACACAGTCGATAGATATGATATTTTTTTATTTTGGAAAGGAGTCGAGATCGTGTCCCTGACAATTCGTTACCTAGCATCTACCTACCCATGTTCTCGTCTTGATCGTTTTTCTTCAGAGACATGCATTGCTTCCCAGTCCATGCTTTCGGTTCTGCTGGAGTATTTTCGCACGAGCATGTAGCTCCTAGATTCTATTTATATAATAACAGGTCAGCATTGCGACGGGAAGAACTACTTAAGAGTGGGTGGTGTGGGACCCCCGTGTTATGATGCCATCCCTTCGACATACGCCTCCATGATGTTTCCAAGTACCCACGCATGCCCACCGACGTAAAGCAAGCTCCTCAGCCATAGACCAAAAAACACGTTTTCTCCCAGAAATTCAAGCTTATATGCTTCGGCGAGCCAGACGGCCTGAACCCCAGCCCAGATGACAACGATCCACCACGAGACTCGTACACGTGAGGCAAGGAGGGGTAGGAAGAGCGTGTACCACAGAAAGTATTGCGAAGTGCACACCCGGTTGAATAGCACAAAGGCAAATGTCTGGACGAACCACGCAAACGGGAGGTCTTGAATGCGTCGACCCAGCAAAACACCTGCACCGAGGGAGAGCGAGAGCTGCGGGACGAGGCTCATGAGTGGCGACTGAAGGCATCGATGGGCAAACGAGAGTGCGGGGCCGTCGAGTAGACCGGGAGATTGACCGGGGTAGGTGAGATACGTGAGGTAAAAATAGGGGGAGAAGTTGTGCCGATGGTCAAGACGGTTTGTATGATACAGATAAGCTTCGTACAAGAACGGGTATCCCCATCTGTGGCAAATCCCTTGATTAGTGAGTGGTGGATGTTCGACGCACAGAATAAAAAAGGGAAGAGAGACGTACATGGCATAGCAGGAAGCGCCAAGAAGAAAGAACGTACCGGTGCTGAGGATCGTAAACCGCAGTGTTCGCATGCACACGAGTGACTTGACGAAGGCGAATCCCCAACCGGACGCCGGTCGTGTTTGGGCAGCGATAGCAGTCACACAGCTGACGCCATAGATGACGGGGTATATCTTCCAGTGGGTGCTGATGCCTAGCATTACCGCCGCTGCGTCCCATCTGCGGTGGAGCGCAGAGTACAAAGTCAGGAGGACAAGGGTGCAAAGGATGGATTCGGACGATCCACGCGTGGAGATGCTGAATACGAGCGGGTTGAGGAGATGTGTCGCCGCGAGAAAAGCGGCCCATGTTTTTTTATCAGGAACGGGCGCGTCCTCCGTATCCCTACTTTTGTGTTGCTCGTCGAGCGGCTTCGCGTCGTTGGCTGTCCACGCGGTTGATAAGGAGAGGACAGACGAGAGGAGCAGTCGGTATATGAGTACTCCATTGATGAGGTCGCAGGCAGCGAAGAGATATTTTCCAAAAGATGCGTGAATGACCTCGTTCGGGAGTAAAAGGACCGCCAACAAGGGTGTATAGCGGTATGTCTCGCGAATGTACGGGCTTTGAAGTTATAGGCAGAATGGTCAACGACACGAATGAAAATAACAGAGACGACTAACTTTCCGACACTCAAACTAAACCGCCTCGACAATGGTCCTTGAGCGACGCTGTCCGTGACTGGATGGAAAAGAAATCGCGCTGCATCACTGAAAACGCGATAGTCGACATCGGTATACTTCACGACGGAGCGAGCATCGAGCCACTCGCTGTAGAGGATGAGCCCAACTCTCAGCAATGCAGATACGATCAAGAGCGTCCAGAACGAAGGGAAATGCCGCCACAGGTTGTGGTGGAACTTTGACTGTGAGATCATTCTAAGAGTCAAATTATCTAGCACTGGCTGCATTCACATAACCAGTGGCAACTTAGACAGTCTCACTCGTCGATGACTATTCAAAACAATTGACTCTTGACTACGCCGTACCCGCTGTTTTCGATGACCACCGTGCACTGGGCCATGGGTTGATTAACTGTAACCATCCGCTGTCATGCACAATTCCTACGCGTCGGGGCATCCTAATGCGTGCGCTACCACCAATACCATGCCCGCTGTATCTGCCGTGGAGAACCGAAAACATTTGATGCTTGCTCTTCCCTGAAAACTACGCTGTTCATACTTTGCACCCGCTTCTCTAGGTACCTAGCCCCAACTAGAAGTTCACCTTCTACGATGTGGCCGCCTTATCCCATTACCCACTATCTCCGCGGAATCATTTTTCTGAAGCCGCTCAACTCATCTTATCCGAAGTTCTTGTTGTACACGGGTGATCGGGTGACCGGCGGGCATGCCGACCCCGTCTTAACATCGACTGCAACTCTTCTTCGTTCATTTATAAGATCGAACGCGCTTGGCATCCCCTCTTAACGACCACAACTTCCCTTATCTAAAATGGTAGTAAAACCCAGGTGGCCATCCTGGCGTTTTAGTTGGCGAGATATAGAGGAAGCACATCTGTGCCAACGAGATAGTTGCACTTCTGGAACATGCAAGGACGACGTACTTTGATCCGCCATTGCGAATGAACGCAATAGCAAAGGATGATAAAACCGAAAATTTAGCGTTTACGGAGAGGTAGCTAATAAAATTGCGCACCAAACAAAGAGGTGTGTGATAATAACCTGCATGCCCCTTTGGTTTAATGGCACAGATCGCAGGCCATACCAAGTAGGACCACGGGACTCGTCGGTCCCTCATTCTGATAGAAGATAGCTGATGGCCAAAGGCGCCCCGTTCGATAGCTAGAGAATTGTATTGCTAAGGTTGCAGCATAGTTAGTCCAGATATCTGTTCCCTGAACAGGAAGCTAGATTTCGAACTCGCCGTTATCAGCAATAGATAGACTGAAGGTACTTGTAAAAATCGACGAGAGGAAGGCTTGACATACTCACTCACTACGGCACCGAGGAGAGTTATAAATGAGACATAAGGAGTATCTGCTCAGGCATGTCTATCCTTGCTATGAGTAACGTGACCGGTAACATAATGACAGCTGGTTTAAGTTAGACGATTATTTGGGAACGTTTCCGAGCCCCTTAGCACGTATGGCGGATGTTAATTAGATGCGACAGGAAGCTTCAAGATACACTTACCCATGTAATATAGCGCGGAATCGGAGCCTGGTTGAATATATGACTAGCCCCATTGCATGCTCTGGGCCGAGTTTATGCTAAGGTTACTACTACACTCTAATGGTAGCTAGTAGTAGTTAGTCCGATCACGGTGGCGTTGCTACCTTTTTTTACTCAGTGCCCTTTTGTGACAGTGCCTCGTGCGTGTAGCTCAAACATACTCGCTGCAGCGATCCAGCGCCAATGGGCGACATAAACGAGCAGCTTTTGGTACAAATCGGCTCTTACAACACCAACCTCCAGACCGGCGCTGGACTCCCTCAGAATCTCGTCGACTGGCTCGCCCCCACGTTCCAGGTATCCTCTTTCCTCTCCAAGGAGCACAGGGCGCCAGACATCGTTGCCATTGGGTTCCAAGAGCTACTTCCACTCCACCTTGGACGTGTGTCTTCCCTTTCCCCATGCTTGTAACTAGCTTCAGTACTGACAACAAACACAGTCGCTGGTCACTCAAAGTCAGTCATTGACGAGAGGGATGTGCATATACGCACTCAGATAGAGGCCCATGCTCCCAACAAAGAGTCTTATTCCCTTGTTGCAGAAGTGGTCAACGTTGGTATCGCGTTACTTGTGTATGCCAAAGACGACACAGTTGCTCGCCATGTATGCGACGTACAGACTCAATGGACGGGCACCGGACCTGCATACATGGGTAACAAGGGTGCTGTCGGCGTAAGGTTCCGCATCGCGGATCGTGGCTCGAAAGTGGGGGAGGTCTTCACGTCAGTATACTCTTCCGTCGTGTTTCGCGAGTTCACTCGACTTTTGGCAGTTTTGTTTGTGCCCATCTTACGGCCCACGAAACACACCTCAAACATAGAATAGCAGACTATCACCACATCGTTCGCACACTTTTCTTCCCAGCCTCGCCTTCATTCCCTGATGAGCCACCAACGACCATGTATGCTACTTCACACCTCTTCTTTCTCGGCGACCTCAACTTCCGTGTTTCAATACCCACTTCACATCCACTCTGTACAACAGTGCACGGTGAAGAAATTCTCAAAGACGAGAAAACGCGAGAAGCTTTGAAGGAGTTCGATCAGCTCATCAATGAGCGCCGCAAAGGAAGTGTGTTCATCGGTCTGCGAGAAGGCCCCTTCTGGACGTTTAAGTGCTCGTATAAGTACGTGCTTGGTGAAGTCGACAAGTATAAGTGCATAGATTTCCTCCCAACATGTCACCACTTCCGCATACTGAAACTATGTTTTCGATATTTAGCGTGAAGCGGACGCCTTCTTGGACAGACAGAATCATGTACACGACGTACACAGACTCACCTGCTGCGCCGGACAAGTCTGACATTGTCAACATTTTGTACACCTCTATTCCTTCATATGTCTCCTCTGATCATGTAAGTTTCGTTTCACGCATAGTATTGCACAGATACCTCTCACCCGGCTTGCGTTGTTATTGATGCTACATATTTCGTTGGATAGAAACCAGTAGTGTCTCTCCTTCTTCTCCAAGCTCCCCACGTTTTCTCCACTTCTTCTCCATCGACGCCGACAGAGGCAGAGCCATTTTCAACTCCACCCCGCCTTCGCCTACCTACGTCGTATACCCCAATGCCCGACCCCTTTGCAACAGTCAAAAGATACACGGGCCGCTCGTTGGATCGCATCGTTGGCTATACGTGGTGGCTTCTCATCCTCGTCGGCGCTGGTTCCGCCGTCGTGGGCATTTTCAACTTTTTCTGCGTCTATGCGGGTTGGAGGTGGCTCGGGCGGTGGTGGTGGGGATCGTCGAACGGAAACGGCACAACCGTGGACACTGCATGAAACCGGGGCTCGAACTTCCAGCGTAGGCTGGGATGGTCAGTAAAAGGTTGGTTATATATCTGTTTACTCATCTACGTTGTTGTTTTTCTTGGTTCTTAGTGTCAATCGAATAGTTTGATCCACCCTGTCTCTGTATTTTGCAAAAAATCTGCACCGCTTACTGCAATTGATGTTAATAGACGTGGTTAGAGACAATCTTTGTGACGCCATGGTAATAGCCATCGACGCAACGACGTCGTCACAGGGGCATTGGTTATCCTGCACGTCGTAGTCCTCGCCGTTGCATCCTGTGGTTTCATCATTGTCGCTCTTGTCGTCCCTGTTGTGGTGCCTGCCCATTCGGTGCAATGACGACTGCATCGTCACTGTCGTCGCCATCACTGGTCTTTGATATTGGCCACCCTGCGACCATCGTCGTCACCATCGTCGCTACATCTCACAACCTCAAGTCCTCCTCATCGTGGCAGTAGCGGTTGCTACGCGCACTTTATCGTCCTCGCTATAGCCCCGTCCTCACCCTCGTTTTCCTTGTGGCGCCGTGGCATTGGCCACGGGCACCACGTCGTCGTTGTTGTGACGCACGAGCGCGGACCTCCCCGTTTCATCGCACCCGTCCTTTTCGTGCCGTCGCCACTGACGCCCTTGGCCGTGCTCGTGCTCGACATCTTTATCGTGAAGTGGGGGCGGCCGTTGGACTACCCTCGCCGATCGCCGTCGTTGTCATGGGGGGGCCGTCGCCGTGTGGTGGGAGTTCTGCAGTGTCGTAAAACCTGTTCTACTTCATATTG
>JBBPKB010000087.1:0-20855 GCA_038089035.1 Boletellus dicymbophilus
TGAGCATGCCATTGCACTGCCACTGTTGTGGTGGTGTAGACAGGTGGACTGATGTGTTGGCATTGTCATAAATGATGGTAGTGGATCCTTTGAATAGATGGGCAGGCATGGGCTCACTGCATAATGCAGGCCCTCTTGCTTATTGGCAATTAATGACACTTCATTCCATGCAAAATCACAACATAAGTATACAATCTACCTTGCTACCTGAACCAACTATTTACCCATACCCTCTGACTTGGCAGGTGTGCTGACAATACAGTTGGAAGTGGAAGCAACATTGTAAGAATTTGCTATGGCAGCAGTGTGGAGCTGAATGGAGAGATGGTGCTGAAGTTGAGCAGACAGCAGGGCCAGTGACTGAATAGGAGGCTGAATGGATTGCTGAACAGGAGGCTGAACAGGTTGCTGAACCAGAGGTTGTCCATGGTAGTAGTATGCAGCTGCCTCAAAGGGATGATTACCTTGATACACTGGAAGGATTTGCAGCTTGCCTAGAGTGAATGGTGGTTGGTGGCTCATGAGATTTTTTGAGTCAACATAGGGAGGTATAGGGACCATAGTAACCATTTGGGAAAGGTGGGAACATGTGGGGAGGGTAGTGCAGTTGGAGATATGGATGTGAAGGAAGGGGCATGGGAGAAGCATGAGGAATACAGGAGGTAGGAGGAGGAGGGATAATTGGAGCAACAGGAGCATTGATGTCAGTTTTGTGCTGTGCAATGTAGTCTTGTAACATGCTAGTATCTTCAATGCTGTAGGAGGATGTGACTGGTGGAGGATCTACATTGGTAGGAGAGGTTGTGTGGCCTTCTTCCATTGCAACAAGTTTGACAGATAGGGTAGCCAGTGGACTTGGAGGGGCTGCTGTTCCTGGTGGTAAGTTGGTTGCTTGACTATCACTAGGCACATCTGTTACAACACCAGTAGAATACCTATTCAAAATGGTACACTATAGTTGTAGTCACTACCCTTGGAACACTTACTGGATCATTGATCCTAAAGATCTGCAATCAAAACCCTCTAGTTACATAAGAAATACCCTTATTTACCTTTCCTGTACATTTCTCCTTTACTTCCTCTTTATCTAAATCTGTACACATCCCCATCACACTTATGTATTATTCTGGACTCACTTGGTATTTAGCACCTTATTTAGATCATAGGAAAGCATACAGCTTGGTCTGTGCACATACTCCTTAGAGTATAAATAGGGGCTCGCATGTACCATCTACCTTAGCCTAATCCACTTGTATTCTTGTTGGCATTCAGTCGCAAGGCTTGAGCTACAGAGTATTAAGGACGAAGCTATCACCTATCTCTGTCTTATTTTCATCCAATACTTTCTCATTAACTCGCCAGCTATAGTGGTCGCTGTAAGATTGTCCAGCCAGTGTGGTATCTAAAGGGCTTGCGCCTGGAAGGTCATAACACACAGTTTGCCTCTGTATTCATCAAAGAACTAGTGAAAATTCTATGATACAACCTCTTCCTATCCACCACTTATCATCCATAATCTGACAGTGAAACTGAGCATGTGAATCAGGAAGTTAAAACTTATCTTCAGACCTTTTGCAGATCAAACCCTACCTCTTGGGCAGATATGATTTTCCATGCAGAATTCATGCACAATCACCACCCTCATTCTGTAACTAACCAATTGCCATTCTACCTCATGTATGGCTATGAACTCCATCCTCTTTCTACAATCATCTCTGAAACAAACCTCCCTGTGGTAGAAGAATGTCTGAAGACCCTCTCCACAGCCAGAGAAGAAGCCCTTATAGCCCACAAACTGGCTAGACAAGTTATGAAAGCACACTCCAAGAAACCCCTCACTCCATTCTTCAAAGGAGATAAACTATGGCTAGAAGCCAAAAATCTGAAACATTCTCTTCCAAACCAAAAATTCATGCTGAAGTGAGAAGGACCCTTCACTATCACTGATGTCCTATCTCCAATCACATATAAACTCCACCTACCAAAAACATGGAAAATACACAACACATTCTATGCTTCCCTTCTCTCACCCTACTTCAAAAATGCTACACATGGTCAATTTCCCAGCTCCATCCTTGGACCTTATAGAAGACAAAGAACAGTATGAAGTGGAACAGATCTTACAACATTGTGAAACCAAGTTTTTAATTAAATGGAAGGGATATCCCATGTCAGACAACTCCTGGGAATCTGAGCAGAATTTAAAAAATGCCAAAAATGTTCTTGATGATTACAAAAAGACTTGACCTAAGGTCTTTCCACCCTCATCCTCATCTCACCCCATCAAAGAAACTCACCTCCATACTGCCTTCTTTGCTTGCAATAGCCATTCATCCTGCTCCTGCTTCTACTTATAACTATGTCAAACCTGCTTCTGCCTCTGAGTTACATACTTCCTCTAAAAGCTTTTACCTATTGGACTCCATGGCTGCCATATTCCTCCACCCCCATGCTGCCCTTATCCTTGGCTCACTCATTTCCCCTACTTCACCTGTCCATTACTTGATTTGTTCTCTCCACAACAATGACCTCACTATAGGGGCCATTTCCCTCTCCCTAGAGTTGGACTCTGCCAATACTGCCCATGCTATGCTTACTTGTGCACTCACAGGAAAATAGGGTGCACTCATTCATACTTTAGAACAACTAGATGGCTTGACTATTGCTGAAAAGGTTGCTGAGCAGCTAACCTGGATATATGCTCCCCTCATTGAAGCTCCTCCCTAGATAGAAAATAACAAGCTGATCCTGTGCCCACCTCCCTACTCTTCCACTCTCCCTGTCATCCCTCCACTCCCAGTCACTCCCTCTGCCTCCTCATTGCCTCTAGACTCAGAAGAAGAACAAGCCCTTGCTGACACAGAGAACCCCTATCATGGTACTTGTCCTCTCTCTCCAAATCATCCATAGTACTCCCAGACTTGCTATCACTGCCAACAACTTGGACATTTTTGCCCCCAATGCAGGACATACTGATGCCCTTTCTGTCATTGCCTAGCCCCTGGTCACCCTCAATACCACTGTCCTTACCATTGGTGTCATCACTCATCCTTGACTCAATCCTCCTCTTCATCACACTCATCTCATCATGGGTCTTGCCCAAGTTCTTCTTTGACTGACCACTGCACCTCTCAGATGGTGTCTACCAGATGGAATGCCATCCCTGATTCTGATCTTCCCTTGCCTCATGCCTTCAGCCCCTTTGCTGACTCTCCTCCCTCTAAACCCTAATCTCTTCATTCAGACATCATGGATGTTACATTTACTAGCCTCTCTAGTGAATCCTCTGTTGTGGCATCTACTGACTTTAGTGGGACTATCTGGATTCCTGCTCAAAACAGCACTCCTGAAGAGGACAATGAAGACCTCTATCAAAATGAAGAGCCAGAGTTCAATGAAACTGCTTGGACAAATGTCATAGAAGAACCTCAATATTCACCCTTTTAATTTCCTTTTTCATAAAATCAGACAACTTTACCTATATGTGTTATGATTTCTTTGCTCTTTCTTTTTCTTTTCCTATTCTTCCTTCACTAATGACCTTGACATGTTAACAACACCACTGATATTAGTCATGATCCATTCCAACCCAGATCTTTCCTTCATTCTTGTTTACTCATCTTGATTACATGTCAGTCCATTTCAACATGGACTTCTCTCTCCTTTCTTGTATTTTATATATTGTACAATTCTCTTGCCTAATAGCCTTGCTCCTTTCATTCGTATGATATTCACTTTCCTTATCCATACCTTGGTCTGTGTATTGTAGTTTAGGTATTTAAACCCTCGAATAGTTCAGCTTGTAACTTAAGCTAGATCTATTTGTGACTTGAATTTATTCTGTCCTCAAAACACTTAGAAGTTTGCATCATCAAACCTTCACCTCTGCTTCACTCTAACTCACCAATACAAATCCTTCTCTGAAGGTAGTCTCTTTGGCCATTATACCATCAAGCTGATTGCTACTTTTTCTTTGAGTCTACATTTGTTCCTACCTGGACCAAGCATAACAAAAGATCTAGCTTCTCTCTCTTGACCCACTCCATTGTTGCTGTGGTCATCCAGAAACACCAGAATGATGACCTGCATCCCTCACTGTTGTGGTTTCCCTTTGATCCAAGATTCCTCCTAAACCTATCCTACCACATGTCGGCATTTGGGAGCCCAGAAATGAACCTACTCCTGATTCTAGATCTGATGAGACTGTCCTATCTGACTTCTCCAAATCCCAGACCCCTGATTTAACTGAGGAACTGCCTGGAACCCTGTTGCCACCACACCTCTTCTCCCTCTTATTCCCATCTAGAGAACTATTGCCAGAACAATCCCCCATTACAGCCATACCTTCTACCTCCATAGCACCCCCACTTTACCCCTCTACTCCCTCCACACTACATACTCCACACCCTTCTAAACCTGCTTGAAAACCTGCTGTAACCCCTCTTGCTATGTCTACTACTACTAAGGCAATGGAACTCAAGATTGGTGCACCCAACAATTTTGATAAGAGTTATGATAAAGCTGAAGCATGGTTGCTTGCAGTCAAAACATACCTTCTCATCAATGAAACACTCTATGATACCAACAATAAACAAATCAGCTATGCTCTCTCCTATATGAAGAAGGGTGCCACCCTTGATTGGGCCACATCCTTCCAAAAAGAAAAACTGGCTGCCTCACCCCTCTCCTTCAGGAAATATTCTGACTTCCTTGACCTATTCAAAGCAACCTTCCAGACAAAAGAAACCAAGATCATGGCTCTGGGAAAACTACAAAACCTAACCATGACTAAAGATAAACATACTATATGGTCACTCAAAGACTATATTGCAGAATTCTCCATTTGCCACAATGATTCTGGAATTATGGATCAAATGATCCTGATTAATTTCTTTGCAAAAGGACTTCACCCTGTCTTTTGATCCCATATTTATGCCATGGAAACTGTTCCCACTGATATCATGACCTGGATTGTGAAAGCCATCCACTTCCAAAACCAGCAGGACATTGCATCCTCTTTCAACAACTGACCATTGATGTTTGGACTCTCTATCCCTTCCTATCACACCAATAAACCCCGCTAATCTACACCTGCTTGAGACCCAGACACCATGGACATTGATGCTATTCAACTTTCTGCTTCCCAATGTGATGAACACTGTTGCAAAGGCAATTGCTTCAACTGTGGAGAACATGGACATATTGCACACAACTGCCTGAAGAAGAACAGGACTGGCTGAAAACCTCCTTTGCTGAAGAAGACAGAGGAATGAAGGGTGCAAAAGGTGATAAGGGTAGAAGAAGAAGAAGAAGAAGAAGAAGAACCTCCCAGGTTGAAGGAAATAGAAGAGGATGACGAAGAAGATGCAGCCTTCATGGATAACATTTACAGAAACCAAAAGGGTTTTTGAAAGGGGACACTACTTCAACACAAGTGCTCCCCTTTTCCAGTTCTTGTAAAACTACTGCTCCTGTATTCTTAGACAACTCAAAATATGCATCCATTCATCTTGCCATTCAAGTTATCGATCCCTTGAGCACCCTAAAAGTCATCAATGTCACCACACTCATCGATAGCAGTGCTGAAATCTCCTGTATAGATTGGGACTTTGTCTGAAAAAACAAGCTCCCTTAAGAAAAGCTCTAACAACCATTCAGAGTACAAAATACCAACCACTCAGATAACAAAAATAAACTGGTCAAGTTCTCCACTACCATCTTTCTGCACATAGGCACTATCATGTAAAAGGTCCTCCTCCACATCATCTATTGTGGACAAGAAAACATCATCTTAGGACACCCCTGGTTGAAAGCCACAAACCCCAATATCAACTGGAAACAAAAAACTGTCAAGATGGATGAAAAACTCAACTAGTCTATGGACCTCTATTTCTCTCATGTATCAAACAGAGGAAAATACCTTTCAAAAGCAACTCCATCAGAATGACCACCCTCCAAACACCATAATTACTTGTCTGAAGACTGAAGGGTCCTATTGGTGTACCTAGATCATGAGGACCCAGATTATTTTATGAAGGAAGCCCACAAATCCTATATGATTGGATGAATCACCCAAGCAGCAACCAGATTCTTCCCTACCTCCCCTGCAACCAAATGACTTAGGAAAATTACTCTCTCCATAGAGCTTGTCCAACAGACAGAACAAGAGAAACTGAAACCTGTCCTTCCTTCCAAATACTCTGAATTTGCTTCAATCTTTGAGAAAGAAGGCACCAACCACATCCCTCCTTCACAACTATATAACCATGTCATAAACCTTGATGAGTCCTTTACCCCCAAGGTTTTCAAAATCTACCCTCTAGCCCCAGATGAAAAGAAAGCCACTGAAGACTTCCTAGAAGAAAACCTCTGAACTGGCAAGATACACTCTTCTAAATCCCCTCAAACATCACCCTTTTTCTTCATAAAAAAGAAAGATGGTGGTCTCTAGCCCTGCCAGGATTATCAATACTTGAACAAACATACTGTTCAAGATGTCTATCCCCTTCCTCTCATTTTGGATTTAGTCAACAAGTTGAAGGGCACACAGTTGTTCACCAAATTCAACATCCACTGGGGGTATAACAACATACGAATTAAAGAAGGTGACCAATGGAAAGCAGCCTTTATTACAGACAAAGGGCTCTTTGAACCAACAGTCATGTTCTTTGACCTGACTAACTCCCCTCCAACCTTCCAATGGTTTATGAACAACTCTTTTAGAGATATGATTGCTGAAGGATAGCTGGTCATTTACATGGACAATCTCTTGATCTTCTCCTCAGACAATGAAACCCACTCTGCATGAATGAAGCTTGTTCTACAATGAATGAAAGACCTTAACTTATGCCTAAAGCTGGAAAAGTGCAAATTTGTGACAACAAAAATGGAATATCTGGGGATGATCATCAAACCTGACCATATTGTGATGGACCCTGTCAAATTAAGAGGAATTTCAGAATGGTCCAGATCCAAAAAGGTCAGAGATGTCTGTTCCTTTCTTGGCTTCACCAATTTCTACTGACACTTCATCCCCAAATACTCCAACATTGCCTGTCCTCTGTTAGACCTCATAAAAAAGAACACTCCTTGGGATTGGTCCCCAAGTTGTGAACAAGCATTCACCTCACTAAAAACCACCTTCCTCTCTCAACCAGTACTCAGCATGCCTGACATCACTCGACCCTTCACAGTCACCACCAACACTTCAAAATATGCCTCTGGAGGAGTCCTTCTCCAAGTGGACTCAAACAGAGAATGGCACCCTTGTGGATACCTCTCTCAGACATTCGCTGTGGCCAAACATAATTATGATATCTATGACAAAGAACTCCTAGCTGTTATTCACACCCTGAAAACATGATACCACTATCTCCACAGATCTCCCTACATGGTTCAAATCTTTACTGATCACAAGAACCTTACCTACTTCTGTCAACTACAGAATCTCAACCAACATCAAGCATGCTGGTTACTTGATCTAGCAGGCTTCAATTTAAAATTTTCCCACATCCCTGGGAAAGATCTTGCAGGCCCTGATGCACTCTCTCATCAACTGTACCTTGTCCCCTCCATTGATGATGACAATGTCAACATCACCCTCCTCCCAAATGACCTTTTTATCAATGTCATCAACATGACCCTTTCTGATGTCCTCACACAATCATCTTCCTCAGACCCCATTGTCCAAACTGCAGTCCAGGAAATAGAGAACCTCCCTGCCAAGTTTCGCTCTCACCTCTTTGATTGGACTTATAATGCCAATGTCCTCACTTTCCAAGGATGAGTCTATGTTCCCAATGATTCTGACCTCCATCAATCGTGTGTCCAGAAACACCACAACCACCTCTTGGCCAGATACCCTGGATATTTAAAAACCCACCAACTTGTCACCTCAGAGTTTTGGTGGCCCAGATTAGCTTCTTTCATCAAACATTATGTCAAAGGCTGTGCCATGTGCCAACAAAACAAGACCAACACACACCCCACCTCACCTCCACTCCTTCCCATTCCCTCTTCTGCCTCTCACCCCTTCCAGCAGATCTCCTGCAATCTGATCACCAATCTCCCTTCCTCCAAGGGCTTTGATACTCTTCTGGTCATGGTAGACCATGGCCTTACAAAGGGAGTAATTCTCTGCCCTATCAAGAAAACGATCACCTCCAAAGGCATTGCCCTTCTCTTCTTCAAAAAAGTGTACACCAGATTCAGTCTTTATGACAAAATCATCTCCAACTGAGGCCCACAGTTCACCTCTGCCTTTGCCAAGGAACTAGCTAAATTCCTGCATTATGACCTCTCCCTCTCCACCACATACCATCCTCAGTCTAACAGAGAAACTGAATATGTCAACCAAGAAGTTGAAACCTATCTGTGGATCTTCTGTGGATTGAATCCCACCTCATGGGCAAGCATGATCCCCTCCACTGAATTTGCACACAATCACTGTCCTCATTCCATTACCAACCAATCACCATTTTACCTCATGTACAGCTATGAACCCTGTCTCCTTCCTATGCTCATCTCTGAAACTAAACTCCCCATGGTCAAAGAATGGCTAAGAATGCTTTCCACAGCCTGAGAAGAGGCTCTTGTAGTGCATGAACTTGCTAGGCAGGTTATGAAAGCGCAAACAAGAAACCCCTTCACTCCCTTCTCTAAAGGCAATAAAGTGTGGTTAGAAGCAAAGAACCTTAAATGCTCCCTTCCAAACCTGAAGTTCATGCCAAAATGCAAGGAACCTTTCACTATCACTGACATACTATCTCCTATCACATATAAACTCCACCTACCAAAGACATGGAAGATCTACAATACTTTCCACACCTCCCTCCTATCTCCCTATCATGAGAATGAAGCACATGGACTGAAATTCCTGGCTCCACCTCCTGATCTTATTGACAGCAAAGAGCAATATGAAGTAGAACAGGTATTATGACACTGTGGAACTCCTAATCACCATGAATTCCTCATCAAATGGAAAGGATATCCCACTGCTGACAACTCCTGGGAACCAGAATGAAACCTAGGGAATGCCAAGGAAGTCCTCTTCAAATATAAAAGAATGTGACCCAAGGTCTTTCCCTTCTTATCCTCCTCTCATCCTATCTATGAAGCCCACATCCACACTATCTACAATATTTGCAATGGCCATTTCCCCCACATTTCCTCCTACTGATGAATACATCAAACCCACCTTCATATCAGAACTACACCCCCCAGTGGAGAATTTCCTTCTACTAGATTCTATGGCCAACATGTTCCTTGATCTCCATGCTGTCCTCATCCTAGATTTTCTTGTCACACTTACCTCTCTCCTCCACTACTTGATCCTCTCCCTCCAAAACAATGACCTGGCAATAGCCTGTCTCCCTCTCATTAGAAGAAGATTCCTCCACCACTGCCCATGCTATGCTCACTCACATGCTTGCTGGACAATGAGGAGCAATCATTCGAGCTATGGAACAGCTAGACAGGCTGCATGTTGCTGAAGAGGTTGCATGACAACTCCTACTGATGAACACCCCTATTATCAAAGAAACCTTGGATGAACCACTCCCTCACCCTCCTCCTTGGTCCCTGACCCCTCCTGAGTCACCTTTCCCTGAGGCCCCTCCTCCATTCATTCCCTTAGCATCATCTTCTCCCATCAGCACCAATGAGGAACAAGCATTGGCAGACGCAGAAAACCCTATCAAGGAACCTGTTCACTCTCTCTGTCACATATACAATGCTCACAAGTATGCTACAACTGCCAAAGGTTGGGACATGTCTGTGCCCAATGCCTCCTATACTGTTGCCCTTTCTGTCACTGGCTTGCCCCAGGGCACCCCCAATACTGCTGTCCTTACCACTGGCATCACCACACCCCATCCAATTCCCCTCCATCCTCATGTTCTTCCTGTCACCACTCTCATACCAGCTCTTCCTTCTCCTATCACCCTGCCTCCTCCACCATCCCAACTGGCTAGAACACTATCCCAGGTTCTGTTATGACCTCCAGGTGCAAGCCCTTAGATACCACACTAGCTGGACAATCTTACAATGACCACTATAGCTGGCAAGGTAATGAGAAAGTGTTGAATGAAAATAAGACAGAGATCAACATCCTACTCATATAATTAGAACAATTTTATAAATAAAAAGAGAAAAAGCATACTGGAATGACTATAACTCAAGCTCCACAAAGTTCCCATATTGGTTGAAGGCAGTATTGGACAGATAGACCAGAAAAATACATTGTACCAAATCAGATATTACCAACAGCTGCTAGTCCATGAGAAAAATGATATTTCTTGCATATTCCTTCAACTGTGCATTAGCAAAAGTTGACTTCCTGAAAAACTTGACAACTTGACATGTGATTTTGATAACCTATATAAATTCTAATGAGATTATTGGAGATTTTAAGCTAAGTAAACTTATCTCTTTAAAAAATGGAAGAAGACAAATGTCTTTAACTAGAATATTCATGCAATGACATGGGTCAAGTATAATCAAGATCCAAGGATACTTTTGTTGAATCTTTTTATGAGTGAATCTTGTATTTCCAGCATTATCAGAGCATATAGCTGAGAATCTGCCTGGTCCAATCTGAATGATAATCTATAATTCCAATTGATGAGTTAAATATACAGTAGTTATCATATATTGGAGAAATACTTTGTCAAGAACTGAGAACAGATGTTCTGCAGTCTGAGATTCATCTAAAGCTTCATTTCCATCAAAAAGGAATCCAAGATGATCTGGAGTTATGATATGAATTGTATAGATTGATTCTGAATGACAAGTGGTTTGACCATCAAAGGCAATGCTAAGATTCATATGTCTTCATAGATACTCCAATTGGCTAGCACAGACTAGAGCAGCCTCAGTAGGAATCTGATATTCCTCTAACTTCCTTCCAGATTTTTTTCCACTCAGGAAGATCTACTTTTGAAGGTAAAAGACCAGCAACACAGAAAAAGTGTAGAATATCTACATCAAGCTGTACAGTAAGCTGATCTTGCTGGGCCCACTTTGCTAGATGGAGTACAGTGTGTTGATTTGAGTCAATAGGTCATTTGGAACTGCTCTTCAAGACTGAAGATTGAGAGGTTTCTTATGATGATGATGAAGTATATGATATTGGCACTATAAGAGCTTTGGCTTTCACCAACAGAGCTTCAACAGCTAACCCACCATCAAGTTCTTCTTAGAGACTACATGGAATATGTTTACATGCAACTGCATGACTCATAATATGACATTTGACCCAACTTTTGCTTTTCCATATAGTAGTACAACCTGTTGAGGTCCCAACACAGCAAGATACACATGATTGGGATCATCTCACCTATGGCATTGGATTGCAATGTGAGGAAGTCTTTCATCTCCAGGATGTCCACCAGGACTCCTAGCAATGGGCTCAGGATCATCAATGTAATCAGATACATTGATCTCAAGATCAGCAACCTATTGGAAGTTGTCAATAATTGTTACTGGTCACACAGAGGTCTCAACAGAGAAAGAACCCAAGCCCTATGGAGTCCTATAATGTCCTCAGCTACTGTATTAGAGTACCTATGATGTCTACAATAGGTTAGTACAGTAGAAAAAGAGTATAAATGTACTACTTACCCTCAGTAGATGTCAAGCTACTGAGGGAATAAACTAGAGAAAGTACAAAGGTTTGTACGCTCTAAGCTTATCTAATAATTACCATAAATGGTAACCTAATGCATGCTAGTCAAAAAATAACAACACAACCATTATGGCTTGCTTGCCATCAACTTCCTGTTGGATTAATGCAGCCACCTGATTGACCAGTATTGACAGTCATCATACTTCACATAAGTATATGTGTCCCATCCCCTCAAGCACCTACAGTATGTTCTTTTGGTAGTACCTTTTACTCATCATTCATACCCAACCCTTTTATCCCTGTTTTGTATTGTGCTCTCAAACTACTTGAACTCACTTGTATATAAGTACATTGTATGTAGACAAGCACCTCAGTCTACTGTATCACATGACTGAGTTGTGTGCTAGTAATCTAACAGGTTATAAGCCCTATGCTCATAGATTAGATCAGAGAATCTAATCAAACTCACAATACTGATATGGCCACCATCATTCCTGTCCTTGCTGATACCCTCCTGACCAATGTTCTGAAGCATGATGCCAAAGGAACAAATTGGGCAATATTTTCTTTCTGTTTTCAGGTAGCTGTTGAGGCTAAGGACTTGTGGGGTCATTTTGACAGCTCTGACACCAAGCTAAACTATTCTGAGGTGACTATAATGCCAGATCAAGCTACCAAAGTTAGGAAATGGACAAAGAATGAGAAAATGGTGAAGCACTTACTTACCCAGCACATCCCAGATTCAACTGCACTGCAGGTGCACAAGAAGACCTCTGCTATGGAAATGTGGAATGCAATTACCAAAGAGTACACAGAAAAGGAGGCTTACATGCAAACAGATTTGCACACTCAATTCCTGGAGTCATGATTACCAAAAGGGGGCAATGTCCAAGAATTTCTGGATGAGCTGCAGACGAAGAGAGAAGAGTTAGCAGCTGTGGGAGTCAAAATCAACAAAAGAGATTACCACTCAATGATCATAAAATCCCTCCTGAACTCACTTGCCAATTTTGCCTTGAGTCAACTCACCACTGTGCAACTGTTTAGCATGTCAAAGAAGCTGGGTCCTGACCTTCCAATCTCCATCATTGCTGAGGAAGCAGATCGCCAGAGGGTGAAGAACTCCTCCTGGACGGACAGAAGGGACCATGATCGAGACCATGACGAGGCCTTAGCTGTGCATTTGTCAGGACCTTCTCGAGGACATGAGAAAGGACCACATACCAATAGGGGGCGGGGCAAGCGAAGCCCACCAAGGTGCTGGGAATGCGGCTCGACAGAGCATCTCGCCATGTGGCACAAGAAGGAAGAAGATAGCAGAGAAAAAAAAACTATTGCTGACGAAGCAGACTTTGAGGAGTCAGGTGACAAAGAATTACCTGGACTGTTACTCACCAAATTGGATGTCGAGAACGACGCCGACCGCGACGATTGGTTCTCTGTTACCGAGGAGGACATGCTTGACAACGTCTGGGACCTTGAGGAGGCGTGCACGCCGAGAGTTGATGATGAGATGTCAGTCAACTGTGCTGGAGCCCCTATTGACCGGGAGGAAGCAGGAGCACTGAGAGCTGAGGACGAGATGTCCGTCGACTGCGCTGACCCTGCCGAGGAACTGGAGAACATCGCGACGCGAGCAAATATTGAGCCGGATGTGCCGCTCGAGATGAGAACCGGCATGGAGATCCGAGAGGCCGAGGAAATGGCCGAAATGGCAGGAAGGGAGGGCGAGAGGGCTGATGAGCGGAGAGGGCAAGAGGCTGGGGCAGCAGAGAGTCCAGACAAGGGAGCTAGGGACGAGAACGCCGCCGGCAAGGAACCTACCGCGCGAGCCAGACGAGAAGACGGCGGTGATGATGACATCAGCCGCGCGTACACGCTGCCCGAAGAACCCTGCGGAGACCAAGTCGAGGTCGCGGAGACCAACGAAATAGGTCAGCCGGCGAGTGACGAAATAGGCCGAATGGTGAGCACTGAAGCTCACAGATATGAGAACGTGGCGAGCGAGACTCGGCCACACCCCCTATACCTATCTGAATCCGCTAGCGTATCGCTCGAGGGGGAACGGAGTGATCAGTTAGCGATCGATGACGCTGACGAGTCGCCAGGCATCACAGACGACCCAAGGGGACCCCACGTTGGCGCAGAGCCGAGATTCAAGTCGGGCACACCTGGAGGTCAGACCATCGAGTTCGTCGAAACGGCCACCTACGAGAAGGACCAGGACACACGCACTGAAGGTCAGGACGTACCCACAGACGTCGCAGAAAGCCTTGGAGGCCACCGTATCGACACTGAGCCCGTGGAGAGCTCAAAAGACCTGAACGCGCCAGTTGGTCAGTCAGGTCAGCGCCGTATGTCAGTCAGTCACCCCGGCGAGCAAATGACGTCGGGTGAGCATGGAGACGTACCATGGCATCCCCGGAGCGAGGCGGAGAACCCAGGTGGTGGTGCGGACCGCAACGATGAAGACCGTGCGGCAAATCTAGTCGGAAGGCCACCAGACCGCGAGGGCGCGATGGACAGCGCAGATGGCACGACGGATGGGCCAGGCAACCAAGCAGACGACGTCGAGGCACCACCCGAGGTCCAGGAAGGCGATGTAGATGGTCGACGAGGCCGTAGCAGCGGCAACGAAGGCGCAACTAACGGCGCCAGCGGTGACTCGAAGGGAGTCACGCGGAAGTCGTTAGCTACGAGCGGGGCCAGTCAGCACCTCGAATGGCACGAGGACACGCTGGACGACATACCTGTACCGCCACACCCACCCGATGTACCCGTGAACGCGCAGAACGAGCCCCCGAACGTTAAGCTTGAGGGGGAGCGGAGAGTGTTGCCAAGCGTCGGCGAGCTTACCGGAGACGAAGCATACGCGTCGAGCGCCAGGACGCAATAGGGACGCTAGGAACAGGCCGAAGAACCTGCGAAACGGGTCAGAACACGTCGAAGAACGTCCAGAGGGAAAGATCAGGCGCGACCTACCTCAAAGAGCACCGGACGAGCGGAACGATCTGGAAGGCAAATGGGCAGCACAGAGGGGCTGTAATACGCACCGAGAACATCCTGAGGACGACGGAGACAAGCGCGTTGATGATGCGAACGCGCTATGCCGAGCTGAAGAGCCAGGAGGCCAGTAGGGCGAACAGGAGGCAGTGGGAGGCGTTGAGAGCCGTTCAACGCGCCAGAAGGATGGCATAGGCGACGGACACACTGGAATACGAGGCCGGATGGATGGCGCAACGAGCGTCGCGCGCTACGACTCAAGACGAGTCGGAACGGAGTCGCTAGCTGACAAGGAAGAGAGTCAGTACGATTGGCGCAAGCGCATTACCAGGAACGCACCTAGGCCATCCACACCGTAGATATGGTCGCCGATTCACTCACCGAGGAGCTCCCTCCGCCCGAGGTCAAGCATTTCGCCACCGAGCATGGACTGCGCGCAGCCACCCGATCGACCGGCATCGACAGTCATCGTACTTCGCGTGAGCGTACGCGTCCCATCCCCTCGAGTACCAGCGGTATGTTCTTTTGGTAAGGTAGGCCTTATGTGAATCCATCTAATGTCATGTGATGTGACGGAGTGTGACAGGGCCCTGCTGAGTGCAATGCCGAGACATGCCGAGACATGCCGAGACATGATAAGTCGTGTTGAGTTTAAACAATCAAGTACAGTAAACATTAGGTTCCAAGCAGACGCGCTTGCAAGTTACTTTACATTGTGAAAATACTGTAATAAATTAACTACAACCACACGTCTGCCCCAATCTGAATGGTTTCAGCACAAAAAAATCAAATGTACTGTTCTTCGTGTTTGTATGTATGGGATTTTCTCCTAACGATGTTGTGAATATACTATAAATTTTTCTTTGCTTGCAGTAGCTCACTGCCCACTTATGACTCCGACTTGCTGTCACCTCAATAAGGTAGTCAATTAGAGTAAAAAATTAACTAGTCCTTCAACTCTTCAAAAGAGTGAAAAGTAGAAACATGAGAGACTCGTAATACATGTTCTACACCACTTGATGTATGGAATTCCTGCCAATCAACGTTGTGCAATTACAGCTGGATTTTTCTGCTTTGGCGCACTGTTGTCACAGAAAGCACGTGATATTGGATGGATTCACATGAGGTCTACCTTAGTACTTCTTACTCATCGTTCATACCCGACCCTTTTATTCCCGTTTTGTATTGTACTCTCGAACTACTCGAACTCGCTCGTATATAAGTACATCGTACGTAGATGAACACCTCAGTCCGCCGTATCACGCGACTGAGTTGTGCGCTAGTAATCCTACAGTATGTTGTGTCCGAGTTCGAGTAGTTCGACAGTACACTACAAAAGAGGTAGAAAAAGGGTCGGATGGAAAACACATATGCTCACGAGAAGTGCGATGACTGTTAATGCCGATCGGCCCGGTGGCTGCGCGCCCGCTTGCTAATCCAACACATACCAGATTGTGTGCACACTGTGGTATCACTGGGGATCTGATATTGTTCAATATCCAGTAGGCTTGATTTAATTTTATACTCACTGTGACACATGTGACCTTGTAGTGATACAACCTGAGACAGGTCATATACCCACTTCCAGAGGATTGCAGACCCTGGGGATTTGTCCAGCTTGCTTTCAAGAGCATCAGCTACTGTGAGAAGACCTGGTCCATGCTCCTGGAACTCAAAGCTAGAAGGTGCATCATCACTTCTTCTATCATTGGGAACAAAGGTAACTTCGAGTGTATTGTTGAGCACAGCTTCAGTCGTGCCATATAACTCGACCTTGTTGAGATCTGGGACATAGAATCAAAAATCATAGTGTGGTGCATTTTCCTTGGCCAATGGTATAGAGTCAGGGAGATGAGAGAGTAGATGTCATAGTTGATCTAGCATTGAGGTAGCAGAGGCAAGGTCAGTGAAAGACAACTCAGACTCTATTGAAGGTTGTGGTTTGTGCATGTAGCAGTGGTCTGATGTGGCTGAGAATGATCTGATTCAACGTGTAACTCTGGCCATCTCCGCCTGTCTCTGCTGTCGTTTGTGACGCCATAAATTCGCTGGGTAGTTTTTAACATGTCAAAAACCACCTGAGTTAAAAACATCCAAGTTTTTCATGGAGCCCTAGTCGAGGACGTCGCAGGAACGGAAGGCAGGATAGACACAGATGAGGGGTTTTGGCGAAGCCGACGAGAACGAGTCGACGATGAAGTTGGACTCAATTGCAGGCAGCAAGGGCGGCGACGGATGGGCTGAGGGTGAAGCGAAAGGTCAAGACGCTGAACCAGGAAGTTTGGGCGATGAAGCCGCAGACGAGGTTGTCGGTGAGGGACCCGCCACCGAAGATAGCCGAAAAGGAAGTGGCGACCGCAATGTTGGCCACATGGACGCCAAGCCTGCTGAGAAGGAGACCTGCGAGGAACAAAATCAAGTATACGACGAAGAGCGTCGAGCTCGAGGGGGAGTATTGGATTCACCCAAGCTCGAAGAGACTCACCAGGAAATGAACACGGCGAGCGCAGCTCGACCACAGCATACTAAACATGCTGAAGCCAGTCAAGACCTAGGCAAACCGACGACAGACGACACGAGCGCACGGAGCGCATCGCATGACCACACAGAGACACCAACCGACGACAGAGATCTAGCAGGAATGTCAGAAGACCCTGAGGATGCAACGGGTGTCGACGGATGTCATCCAGGCGCACCCCCAGAGTCCCCCGACGCAGCTGAGAGCACAAGGACGGGAGCGGGCGAGAGAACAGAGCCGGTCGAGGCGGAGGTGTCGAGGGAACTCGAGCCAGACAGCAATACCGGCAATACCGAGCTAAATAAATACATCGCGCTTGAATGCGCAGACGCAGGGGCCATCAGAAAGGTCAGGGAGGCGCCCTGAGAAGCAAAGGGTGGGGGAGGGACGACGACAACGCGTCGATGCGAGATGGTCGAGGTGGAGTACACGAGTGCGATCACGCGCAAGCGGTCAGCGACGGAAGCTGACGGACATGATCAACGCACACCCGGAATCGACGACTTACCGGGACTACCACAACTATCACCTGTACCTCCCAAACCACCTGATGAGGCCACAGAACGAGTAAGACCACCCCCAGCGCCGAGCTCGAGATGCATGTGCCAAAGCCGAAGCGAACATGCCGAAAGTACCTGATAGTGACGCCGACGTCAGTACAGAGCCGCAGAAGTCAATAGGACGACAAGAAGCACCCCAGAGCGTTGAGCTCGAAGGGGAGCAGAGAAGGTATGCGAGCCTAAAAGGTACACATACCGGAGGCAAAGCTGACGCATCGGGAGCACCGGATAGTAATTGCGACGCCATGGACAGGCCGAAGAGGTTATGGAGCACGTCAGAACGCGTCAGAGAGCGCGAAGAGTAATTGGTGGAGGACAACTCACTAGGTGAAGCCCCAGGGAGCCCAGACGAGCCGAGCGGCAAGAAGGCTACACCAGACGATGTCCACAGGTTCTAGGAGCGTCCAGAAAGTGACGGGAACGACGACGGGAGCGAGACGGCCACGCCGAGTCGAAACAGAAGGACTGGAGGGCGACCGGGGCGACCAGGTCGAGTTGGGACACGGAGAAGGCGGAGAAACACGCCCAAAACAATTCGGACGACGACGGATACGACGGGAAAGATTTCCGGATAGTTGACGGACCGAGCGACGCGCGCTGCGGCTCGGAACGAGTCGAAACGGACATGCTAGCTGGGCATCAAACGGATCAGCGCGGGCGCTACAAACGGACAACAACGAACATACCCAGGCCATCTACAGCACCTATTAAGCACCAGAAACATCTGAGAGGTTAGCCTAACCCACCGCGCTCACGAGGAAAGCTCAAGACGAGCGCCAGAAGGGACTCCAGGAGATGGACTCACCGATTTGAATGACCGCGTCAGGACCGAGCCAAGCGAGCCGGATACGTCATACACGGACAGGAGTTGCAGGGGAAGTGTTCCCCGGGCATGATCACCCAAAATGGCGAGCGCGCATTGAGCGCTACTGTCGACAATAGATTCGCGCCGACAACTCGAAGAAGTCAAGAAAATATGTTTATATCAGTGAAGAGCTCTTGAAAAGGTTACTTACCTGTGCAAGATGCTGCAAGAGCTACGGAGACGAAATCGCGCGCACTACGGTTAGTACAGCGCAGCTAAGACTCACCAGCTTAGGTAATCGGGCGAATGGGACTTCACGGACTCATCACACCCATTTATTGGACGTTTTGATTGGTGTTTTTCACTCATTTGATTGTTTCCTTTTCCATTTGGCAAGCACTCGTTCTGTTTGGACATTTGCGCTTGAAGGAATTATTCAATAGTTTAAGGTTATTTGGTGATTACATAATCAATACACTTCGCACTACTGTAGTTTACTTAGTCTTTCTTTAGTGACTACAAGTATCCTACAGGTTACAGTGAGGCTTCTACATATAGCTCACCTCAGTCTCATGGTAACGAACCGAGGTGACAGTGGAGAACGGGTGACGAAGTGACAAATTGTGATTATATAAGCAAACAAATGTCCGTGCTACGTGCGATCTGAAACACGCTCGCTTAAACGGCGGCCGGGAGGGATACTGAGTCGGGCTCCTCACACGATTGAATCCGCACTTTTGGCCCAGGCCTTGTAAGGTTTTAGGTGCTTCATCCGAGTCAACACTTCGCCAACTCCTGTTTGATGACTCAGCGACGTCAGAACTTGTTGTGGCGGACCAACTACTTACCGAACCGTTCGGAAGTCGAGTAATGAAGAAACAGATTACATAGCTAGTAGGGAGACTTTTCTTGTTACACCAGATGCGTCTGAATGGGACACATGGGATATTTGAGCACATACTAGTAGAGTGCAGTCTGGTGATTGGAAGATGTACTGCTAATTAGCGCTAGCCAATTTTGCCGCCGCATGCGAAATTAACTGTCTGTACACATATGATTGTGATCAGTGACGAAGCCGAGTGATTGCGCAATGTGGGCCTTTGGCTCACAAGCGAGGACTCGCCAACTTTTGACATTCAATTTCCGTTCCACATGCCACCCGGTCTTGCCTGAATAAGTGTGAGAGTAGTGCAGCATGCTCTGTGCATGTACTGCAGATTCGGACGGGGGCAATTCCCAGTCAACTCCTTTGTCTCTTGTTTTTACAAGTGTTTATAAAATTGCCCGTTCCACTTGTTCAAAGCTTGCACGCGTCAAGCAAGGTTTTCTCCAACGGCAGTCGGCACTTTCCCGACCTTCAAAGTCTGTTGAATTTGAAACGTTTCTTGCCCTGCAGGAAGTGGCGCAGCGGTTGACAAGTTGATGTCAATTGTTTCATTTTAGGCAAACCTTGCGTGGCATACACAAAACGCTGCAGTTTCTTGGCCTCGATCTCACATGAAATGAGCGGATCATCATCTCGCCTCGAGGACGACCATCGATTTCGAGGTAGGTTGACCGTGACGAAATAGAGTACTCTTGGACTCGCCGGAGATGCGGACGCGGGAGCAAGTATGTATACTAGGAATCGGACCGTTCCACGGTTCCGGTCTCTAGGTCTGAAGCACGGTCTTAGTCCGGGGCCCAGGTATAAGGGCTGAAATTTATCTATTTGAACAATAATCCCCGGATTAAAAGTCGTTCGTCATCCACTGGAAGCGGGTCATGCTATCCGATCCGAGTCGTTTCATCTTGACGGTGAGCCCACCCTTCAATGCTAGGCTGAGTTGCCCCTTCAGCCATGTCATGGAACCGGCGCTAGAAGTTGATGCGACTGAGCTGGGACACGTAAGTACTTGGATGCGAGGACATATAAAAAGCCGAACAGTTCGAATGCTGTCGAAGCAAGAAGAAGGTCTCCCACTTTTTCTTGCAACCCAGTGATCTTCGATACCTCTCACTCTCTTTACTTCTTCGCTCGCACTCCTTAAGTGATTATGCGCATCTCGTCGTCGTTCGTTGCACTTGCATGCGTTGGTCTCGCTGCCGCCGGCGTACTGCCGCGTGCGCCGTCCGGTGAAGGTCTCGCGGCCGCTACCAGGAACTTGGAGCGAGACGCTACAACCGGTAAGCAAACATGTTCTACGATCCACCCTCACGAACCGATCGCTGACCTTGCCGGCTGTCTGTGTCCCTCATTTTGGGTTTGCATTCCGGGGGCCGTTTCTACCGACTGATGCAGCTCTCCAAATGCGAGATCTGCAAGGATTTCCGTTCCCGCCCCCGCCTCCACCCCCGCCTCCGCCT